>JAQQAE010000774.1:0-29702 GCA_029823295.1 Pseudamia nigra
AATGGCCCAACACAGGAGAGCCACAGTCTACATGCATCTCAAAGACGATTGTGAATAGGGAGTGACCCTCTCTGAATAGAGGGGGAGGCCTAAGACACCATTTTCCACCCATTTGCGGCTCTGTGCTAGAATATCTACCCAGCCAAACTGCAGCAAACTTCCTGGGTCACCACACGTCTTGGATACCATGACCGGGATGACTGAGAATCTTCAGACATCCTCAAACCCATTTTCAGAATTAGAAGCTGCAAGTATTAAGCTTTAGTCTGCGACTAAGTAACTTGTTATAAAAGTATTATGTCCATATTTTCGCTCTGTTCATGTGCAGCAGGAGGTGCATAAATTTGATTGTTCAGATTGTTAGTGAAACGTCAGTGTTCTCTCTGTTTTTCTTCTTCAAGGTTTAGCAGGGTAGGATGGGAAGGCAGAGGAAGAGGGTGCCGAGTGAAGCTGCTCCTCTTCCAAGGAAAGATGAGAAGCCCTCTGTGTTTCACCGCAAAGAGAAGAAAAAGAAATTGGATATTGGTAAAGTCTTCATTAACATCTCTATCGGCCTTTGCATATTCAGCCTGATCTGGTTCTTCTATGCCCTGTATATGCGGACTAGCCTTGCCAAAAGAGTGGTGACTTTGCACTCGTCACCGCCTGTTCTAGACGCCAATAGCACCAGAGCCAAGGTGTCTCCTGACAGATTCTGGGGCTCCTACAGGCCACAGGTATACTTCGGCATGAAAACAAGGAGCCCCAGATCCATTGTGACAGGTAGGTAGAGCCATGGAGTCACATAAAGCATCGTAGTGGATTTATCAGTGGATGTAAATTAAGGTTTACATAATATAGAGCACTATTAATTTTTCTCTGAAATATTTTTACCGGCATTGTTGATGTCAACAGGCATGATGTGGATGCGTCAGTTTTCTGACTTGGATGTGAACCTGAGGCACACTTGTGAGCAGGGGGATCGTTTGCAAAGCTACGGTTGGCTGATGCACGACGGACTCACCTTTGGTGTCCAGGAAATCCGAGACAATGACTTCACACTGACTACAGAGTTTGTCAAGAGGATGGGTGGAGAGCATGGAGGAGACTGGACATGGAGGATCACAGCCAAACAACATGTGAGTCTTGCCTTTATTTATTCTGCCTCACACATTCACGTGAAGGTATTTTCCTCACCTGACCAACACTGTACTGCTATATTCTGTCATTTTATGTCGCCCATCAGAATTCTGCCCCGCAAGCACCAGTTATCTCGCTGATGTTCTACACTGCAGCCGACGCACAGGGCTCACTGGAGGCTCACGTGGAGGAGAAAAATCGCCTCGCATCCATCACTGGTTCCTCAGAAGAGCTTGGAAACTTCAAAATCACTTTTCGGAAACCTGTTACTGGGGAATTATCCAGTGCAAAATATGCCAGGTAAATGTGCCAGAGAACCATTTAATTTAAAAGACCATCTGTTTTAAGGCGGCCGCACATAGAGAAATGCAACTCATCTCAACTCAACTTTATGAGTCTGGTCGTCTGGTTCACGATTGGCACTTCGTTCCGTACCTCGCACACAGCTGCAGACTGCCAACAAGACTCACCCCTGGCAACTGGTGCCATCTATCGACAGTAAACATTGATTGCGTTGTGACACACATGTCCAGCAATGATAAAAGTTGCGAAGTTGGAGTCGTGACTGCCGCACTTCAAGCTGATTTCCAGTTGAGTTGAGCTAAGATGAGTCACGTTTCTCTATGTGCGGCTTTAAACAAACCACAACAGGGCTAGAACGAGAGCGACATAGTTGTATTGTTATTAGATTGAAGATTAAAGATGAGCAGCAAGACAACTCGTAAAGCATCAGTATCCCACAGAGTGGTGCAATTATGATCTGATTATACACAGTAAGCGAAGGAAAATTGTGTGTACATTATGTTAGAAGAGTGTTATATATCAGAGAACAGTCTGTATGTGAACTGAATATCAGTGAAAGACCTCTAAGCAAAATACACAACATGAAGTCATTTCAAGAGCTATTTTTGCAGCAGAAAACATCCGTCCCACTGACGTTGAAAAAGTGAAAGTTTGAAGCCTGTCCCGTGCTCCCACTAAAGTGCTGTATTTGTATATTAGAATGGAATTCCGATACTGTTGTGTACACAAATGAGATCATTATTTTTATGGTAAGAAAATTCCATCCACTAGATGGCAGCAGGAAGATTAATAACCTTTATTTCATCACTCACAAGTGCATAGATGATCTAGTGATGTATAATCAATGTTTGGAAAGCCGAGGAAACAAGAAGACCCCTTGACAAAGGTTTGCAATTATTTAATTTATAATGTAATTAATGAAGGTTTATAGTCAGGCAGATGGATGCATTTTAACTTCACACATTTTTTTCAGCATTCATTAGTTTTTTTGTCAGCAAAACAGCATGGTATGGTATGCAATGATACAAGTAGTAAGAATTATAATGTATGATCAGTGATACAAAGATGAGCTACGCACTTTAATGACCTAGTCTGTAGTACATTCATGATCTTTACTGATCATATTTGTCTATTCCCAGAAAACATTAAAAAGAAAACAGTTTTCAGTGGCTTGCATTGTTGAACAAGAAAATTTGTTCTACTGGTTGAATGTTGTACTTGACTAATTTATGACTTCTCAGACTAAGTCTGGCGTGCCAGCTCAAATGTTGTTATAAAATGGTGAATTCAGTATGAAATTCCTCAGTTGTGTCCAGAATTGTACAAATTGGAGAACTCTCTTCATGATGCTGGTTGTTCTTTGAGACAAGTAGGACAGGTAGTCCAATACATTTGTTAAGCACCGTAGAACTAATTTAATATGTTGTGTGTTAAATTTTAACAATGGAAGCTGTGAAGTTGATGATTTTTTTTGTGTCTTTTTAGCTATAACCATCTCCAGACTCTTTCTCCTGGCTTGGAGAAACTGACTGAAATAGTGAAGCACAGTCTGAACCGCAGATTTGTCTACAGTCCTCCATCTGGTGAGAAGAGACATTACATTGGTGTCGACACCTACAAGCCACCTCATCACCCAAACCAACAGAAGCCCTCTGACACAAGAAAAGAGAGTGACTTTGTGGTCCACCAGGTGACTGTCCAGACACCATTCCAGGTTGAAGTCCTGTTTGAGTCCGGCAGCTTCCACAAACGTCCAAACCAGTTGGTTGGCTCAATCATGACTCAGGAGCTGGAGAAGAGAAAAGCGGAGTTTAATGCTAAGATTGAGAAGACATTTGGACTTGAGGGCAAAGGTTTTAGTCAGGCACACATTAAGTTTGGTAAAGCAGCGCTCAGCAACATGTTAGGTGGTATGGGCTACTTCTATGGCGAGTCGGTGGTACAATCTGTCTACAATGAATACCCACTCCTGTACCCTGAAGGCGCCTTATTCACTGCTGTACCCTCACGCTCTTTCTTTCCCAGAGGATTCCTTTGGGATGAAGGCTTTCATCAGCTTCTCCTTAGCAAGTGGGATCCCCAGGTGACAAGAGAGGCTATCGCACACTGGTTTGACCTTATGAATATAGAGGGCTGGATCCCCCGTGAGCAGATCCTTGGAGATGAGGCTCGCAGTAAGGTCCCAGCTGAGTTTGTAGTTCAGCGGAATGAGAATGCCAATCCTCCTACTCTGTTTTTAGCACTTCAAGAGCTCATTGAACAGCTTTCTTCAAGTGAAGATAAAGCAAAATCTCAGCCAACGTTGCCCTTCCTCAGACGGCTCTTCCCCAGACTGAAAACCTGGTATGAATGGTACAACACTACACAGATGGGTCCCGTGCCCAACTCTTATCGCTGGCGTGGACGTGACAAGGACACCAATCTGTTTCTTAATCCCAAGACATTGACATCTGGGCTAGATGACTACCCACGGGCTTCACACCCATCTGCAGATGAGCGGCATGTGGATTTGCACTGCTGGATGGCCTTGTCCTCAGGCATCATGGCTAGTATAGCTCGACTACTTGGTGAGCCCCATCAGGACTATGAAGCGTCCCACCAAGTTCTCAGTGACAACAACCTACTGAATGAGCTCCACTGGTCAGAACAGCTGCAAGCTTTCAGTGACTTTGGCAACCACACCCAGGCAGTGTCTTTGCAGCAAGAGAAAGTGTACGTCCCTCCCGGACAACCTCGCCATCAGTTTCCGGTGGCACGACTTGTGCGCTCCGTCCGAAGGGCCCCCAAGCTACAGTATGTTAATGCTTTGGGCTACATTAGCTTGTTTCCGTTCTTACTGCACATTCTCAAACCTGACTCACCCAAACTGGAGCAGATCTTTCAAGACATGAGAGATCCCAATAAGCTGTGGACGCCCTATGGTCTGCGATCACTCTCGAAAGCCGATCCACTGTACATGAAGCGGAACACCGAGCACGACGCCCCCTACTGGAGGGGACCAATATGGATTAACATCAACTATCTGGGGGTCAGAGCCCTCCACCACTACAGCAACACCAATGGGCCGTACAAAGAGAAGGCAGCTGCTCTTTATGAAGAACTCAGGACTAACATTATCAATAATGTTTATAGACAGTATGTGGAAACAGGGTACATCTGGGAACAGTACAATGACAGTACTGGTAGAGGCCAAGGAAGCCATCCCTTTACTGGTTGGTCAGCACTGACAGTATTAATGATGGCAGAACATTATTGATACTGTAAATTTCATTTCCTGTAAAGACTTTGGCCTTCAGTTATCTGGATATGTTTGCAATAAGATCAGGTTGTAAGAAATGGAAATTTATCTTGTCTTGTTGTTGAACTTGTATTAATTATTTAAAACATTCATCACAAGAGTCAGTGGAAACATAAAAATCACATTTTCACATTAAGCTGTGGCCTTTAATAAAATAGATTTGGGGAAAAATCTAGTAATTGTGCAATTTGATATTAGCCTATTGGTGAAATAAGGGCCATTATCTTTTTATTGTGCCATGTTCTCTTTAATCACTTCCTTCATTGTCAGTTTTGTCATTTTGATATTTAATGTCTTTGATTATGGTCTTTTCAAAAATGACTGTACAATCCTGCTGAACATTTCTAAAGTTACTGCTTCTAAAAGCAGCAGTATTTTGTACACAGACTGTGATTTTACAGGCAGGGGACAACACTGACTAGCATCAATATTGTTTTGTTAAAAACAATAAATGGTTTAAATACATATTTGTTATACTGTTTTTGTTTTAATATAACCCCACCACTGACTTAAACTGATGTTAGTATAGTATCTTATGTTCTACAGTAGATGCACTGTCAGCTTCAGCGCAGAAGAAAAAAAAATTATCTTTTCAGTGAATTGGAAGCTACCATCATCATCATGTGTCACACCCTGATGCTCTTTGACCATGTTTACACTACAGGCAAAAGTGTCCAAAATGTGATATATATATATTTTTTTTTTTCATCTGTATTTTCATGACAGTGTGAGCGTGACAAATTACACGGAATCTGATCTTTTCAGTTCTGGGCCATTTCAATATATGGGCCAAAATCAAATATAGATTTTATCTTTTGCAATGTGATAAATGTGGACAGATCCATCACGCCTCTTTGAAATCAAGCATATGCCCTATTAATCATAACTTACAGTTAATTGATCTATATTTTCATTAATCTAACAACTGCACTCTGGTAGGGTAACTCTTCAGTATTCACATTTTACTAGATTTATTCATATTACACCTGTATATCCTAATTTTGTGATTATTAGACATCGAGCAGCACATTTGAGGCTAGCAGAAGCAAAAAATAGACTTTTATTACCTAAAGTGTCTCAACTATAGAAAATAGATTTACTTAACAATAGAAGAGGTAGTAGCTGAGCTCAGGAGACTTCGGCCCTGATGGAGTGTGTCCAAAGCTTCTGAGGACAACTCGCCGTCCCTCTTCAGAGGCAAGTAGCCTACGGATGGAAAAAGTCCCAGTTTTGTGGAAGACATTCTGTCTCATACTGCCCCCCAAACAGGGGACACGGTGAAGTCAAATGACAACAGACTGGCAGCTTTGACATCTCACAATGCAAAGTCCTTGGAGCTGCTTAGTGTTCCTTGTCCATGGCTTAAGACTGCAGGTGGTTGAGGATCTTGGCCCCCTCCAATTTGCCCAGCAGGAACACATGGGGGTGGAAGATGCGATACTGTTCGTGCTGCACCTGACATATGCCTATCTGGAGGTGCCTGGCTCATATGTGAGGATCATGTTGTTTGACTTCTCCAGTGCTTTTAACACCATACAACCTCCCATACTGAGAGACAGGCTTCTAGGTATGTGGGTGGCCCCCTCCCTGGTGTCCTGGATTATTTGACATCCAGACCGCAGTATGTCAGAACGGGGAGATGTGTTTCTGGGACACTGGAATGCACTAGGGCTCTACAGGGGACTGTTTAAGCTACTTTTCTGTTCATACTCCACATTGAACTTTAGGTACAACTCAGAGTCCTGCCACATACAGAAGTTTTCTGAAGATACAACTGTTGGGGCATGTGTGCACGGTGGACAAGAGGTGGAGGCCTTCACTGACTGGAGCAGAAAGAACTGTCTCCTCCTGAACCCGACTCTCTCTAAGGAGCTGGTGGTGGACTTCAGGAGATCTGAAACACCATGCCAGTCAGTCTGTACCAATGGGGAGGAGATGGAGAGTGTGGAGACCTACAATTACCTGGCGATGGTACTGGACAACAAACCTAAATGGTCTCCCAACATAGATGCAGAGTACAGGAAGGGGCAGTGCCGCCTCTTGCTCCTGAGATGACTTAGGTCCTTCAATGTCTGCTGTGACATGCTGTGTATGTTTTATCACACTGTCATTGAAAGTGCACTGTTCTATGTTGTTGTCTGCTGGCGGGTGGAGGGGGGGCATCACAGACAAAAACTGCTGGCGCCAAGACAAACTAGTGAAGAAGGCCAGTTCTGTGCTGGGCAGGAGGTTGGACCCTATCAGGACTGTGGTGGAGCATCAGATGAGGAGGAAGCTGGATGCTATTATAGACGGTAATAAACATCCCCTCCGTGACATCCTGACAGGACAGAGAAGCAGCTGCAGGGGGAGGCTCGTCTCACTGCGCTGCAGGACTGAGAGGTTTAGGAGATCCTTTGTTCCCACTGCCATTAGACTTGTTAATAGTGACTGCTGATTGGTCCCACCACAGCAACACAATGAGCAGTGTGCAGTAACAAACAGGGTGCCTTTTATTTTATTCTGGTTATGTGTTTGTATTGTGTATATGCAAATACTATAGAAGCACTGATGGACAATTTGGAATGTTCCTATGGGGAATAAGGTATTTTATCTATTGTAATATTGATTAGTAACCAGAACTGTTTGCTGCCACAGTCACATTTGCTGTGGCCATATCCAATAGAAATACAGAACCAGTGTTTTGAACAGCTTCAAAACACGGTGACCTTAAGTGCAGCAGTCTAGTCTTCTTATTTATTGAGACGGCACATTCGATAGCTATCGTCAGTCTGCTACAAGTTATATCTTTTTTTTCTTTTAATATGGTTTCCATGGAGTGCAGCTGTGGGGGCTTAGTGCTTAATGAGCCAGCATCAAAAGACATAGAGGATACATAGACTGCAAATTCATTTCAATCCTTGACATATGCTGACATATATTCACACGCTGGGGTGTGCAGTGGCAATGTTACTATTAATGCTTTGACCATTAATATAAAAATGCTGGTTGTGAAAACACGGGTACTGGCTCTTGGTGTTTGTGTGTGTGTGTCTGATGGCTTCCAACCTCTAGACTTTTATGTATCGTTTGAATGGACTCACAGTGCAGTTGTAAAGTTGAAGGCCTGGTGCATTAAGGTTGCATGGTTAAAAATAGTTCCTCTATCAGAGGAACAGAACTGCAGTGAGTCTGGGAAACCACAGACTTGTAGTTTTACCACATGTACTGTTTCAGAAGCTGCAATCTGTCCCTGTTTTTTTCTCAAATCAGTATAGTAGATAGGACACCGATGTTAATCCTATCTATAGTTGTCTGAGCACTGGTAGTAGGGTTTCAAAATCATCACTTAGCATGTTTTCAACCGAACATTTAGAGGACTGAATAGTGAGTTTACATTTCCAAAACAAATGTATGCCCTGTCAGTGTGCAATGATCGCCTTGGAGCTCAAACATGGGAAACAAAAGCACATCATTTGACCCTGTGACCTGTTAACGCAAAGCATGTTATCAGGGGATTTGGACACAGACGAGCCATATACTCTGCCTTTTGCTGCGTCTCTCAGAGGAAATGGATTCCACATCCCCTCAATGCAACTACAGTCGAAAATGCATTTATTTCTTTGAAGAGCGCGGACAATCTGTGTGACTAAAGCACTCACTGTGCAATCCATCCCCCTCACCCAAGACCCTTTTTTCACAGTGAGATGGGATAATAGCCAAACAGTATCAGAGCTAACTAATGTGACTGCATAATAAACAGATGAGTCAGGTTGTATTCATTTGCATATCATCCCAACCTTATGAGAGTGTCTATATTTTGAATATTTTGTGATTTCCTCTATCCAAACATATATATTGGTCGGTAGATCCAGTGAATATGGATTGAATGTCCAAATGCCCACTGCTTAGTGGTGAAAGTGAAGTATTTCATGTGCGAAATAATCATACATTTACAGAGTAATCATAAAGTTGTCTAGTAGTTGCTCAAAATACCCTCTCCCCTGTAGCATTGATGGCCATTTTGAATGTAATTACTGGGAACTTATGCTAGAGGGAGCTAATTATTAAGGCATTTGTGAGTGAAAAAGAGGGTTTTTGAATACAGCTTAGCTGTCATTTTACTTACAGTGGAGAGCTACTTGGAATTAAAGCAGTATAAGTGGATAATTATGCTAATGGATCAATTTGCCGTTAAGATATGGTGGCAGGCTATGTTTCTAGGAGATCACTGTTCCTGCATCACAGTAGTTTTCACAAAGGTTCTGTGTGCGTATGTGGGCTTGTATGTTCATATCATCTCATGTCAAATCTTATGACCACGCATAGTTGCATGTTTGTGTATTCTTCCTGGACACTGCCTCCTCTACAGGTCCTTTTGGCAAACTGACTAAGAACGTCTGCTTCTTGTAATGTGTGCATTTCCCCCCTGTGTTTATTCCTTGACCCTTGCAGCTGTGAACTGTTTATTCTTTATCCTTTTTATCTTTATTTTATCCTCCGTTTTCATTATTTCACTGCATATTGTTCATGGAGCTGCTCTGTTGGCATCACTGTTCTCCCAGGGCAATTAAACTATGCATGTTCCGCAAGACATCAAACCTTACTCTTTCATTCCCTGCCAACATCATCATTCACACTTGTTTAATCGCTTTTTATAATTTGTATCTTTCCATAAAATATCCCCTAGTATCTGGCATCTCCTATCCTCCATACCCTCCTTTTGTCCCACAGGAGCTTACTGTTGAGCACTAAACTTGCCTGAGCCAACATAGGTTTATGTATGTTATGTAAGTCCCACTATAAATAGGTTCACCCGGGATCTTTTGTCTTTACCTGATTCGCTCTTAGCCCAACAGTTTTTATTTCTGGAGAGAGCTGTGGAAGCTAGTGCAACGTAGAGCTGGCCGTTTCCATAGTTACTTTTGTTAGCTGCGAGCTCTTAACATTCTTCATCTGTTTCCTCACATGTCTGCTGTAAGCTGTTCGTTTGAAACTGTTTGCATTGAAAGACCTCCAAATGACTGTATGTGCATTGATAAAGCAGCGTCGAAAACAGTGCCTTCTAATGTTTAACATTCATCTCGTTTCATACACATTGTGGTGTCACTGGATAGCAGAAAAGAGCAGTAAATAGAAATCAGTGTGGGTGCGGATGAGTCAGAGACTAGAATATGTAGACCTATTAACTGCAGTTGGTCAAACGTACATGCAATTAGTCCCATGTTATGTGATGATGATTTAGTGTAGTGGATGCTATGGAACTGTAAAAAATAAACTGAATATTTTTATTTGGACATAATTCTGCTTAGCATCAAAATAAAAGAGCATTGTTTGAATGCAGTTTGCAAGTATTGTTAAAAAAAATACAAAATCTCATTGCTCTACTTTATGAAAATAATCGTGAAATGTGCACAGTTAGGTAACAGCAGGTACAGTCGTTGGATCCTGCCCAAGAATTGGACTGTCAGAATGCTGCAAGCATGGATCCAACAGAGAAGAGGGCAAGGTGGGAGCCATGGTGAGTGCAGTGTATGTGGAGGAGTCTGGGGGCATGGTTAGAGAAACACTGGGGCATTCCACAATCACGACTGGAGAGCTGAATATGCTTCTAAGCCATCTCTGTTGGAGAACCAAAGAGTACAGGCGGCTGGGGACCAAAGTGGGCGAGTGAGAAAGTATTTTTGGAATACACGGGAAACCTGCCACACCAACAGCAGCAGCAGCATCGGGGCCTAGTACCGGGCTTCCCTAACCCACTCCCACTCTCGGAGGAAGAGCAGAAAAGAGTTGTTCCTTCAAAAGAAGAACCACGCTTCCGCCATTTTCATTTATTATTTTTATTTGTGCCATTTTTCTGAAAATTGTTCAGTGTTTGAATGATCATGTAGTATTTATATATACAGTATATATATATAATATATGTGTGTGTGTGTGTGTGTGTGTGTGTATATATATATATATGCAGAGCCCAGCATGACAGAGAAAGGGAAAGAGAGAGAGAGAGAGAGAAAAAAAAATAACGAACTTGGCAGCTGAGGCGAGTATCTTGTATTTATAGAAAGTCGTGTTTCCGGCAGAGGTTTCTGTGGTTTTAGCACTCCCAATCCATTTTTGCGGTGTGTTATAGGCCCTATTGTATCCAGGTTTGAAGATGTTCCCTCATCTATCGCCTTGGGGGGAGATTTGGATATGAGACATGTCAGAATGTGATTTGGGGGAGGCAGATGGATTTCTCCACCATTTGTGCAACCTTGGCTTTTGTTGGATTGCTCCAAAAAATCTGCTTTGCATCCGTAAACTTAACAAGGCATTTGTCAAAAGTCCCAACACAGCACTTGAGGCTGAATGTAAATATGTACATTGAAAATTTTAAGTATATGCTTTTAATTTTATGCTGTAGAGTTCCTCTTTTTTTTTTTAAAGGTGTTTTTTCATTTGCATTCATCTCTCAGATCCAGTATTTTCTGTATAACCCTTCAGATCATGGTAGGTTTGAAGTGTTTTTGTTTGAAACAGCAACGACAGCCTCTGCATCTCAGTGGATTTCCTCGTATGGATCAGGTTCTTCTATTATTTACTCTCAAACAGTGTGGGCTGCATAGTTGGTTGACATGATGCCAGGGCATTGAGACATTTAGGACCTACGATCCATCAAGTGAGAATTAATTTTCAAGTATGAATTCACAAAATATTCTGAATGCATTCCTGTAGCCTGCGTGTGAAATTCCTGTAGTGTTTAAAATGTAAAAGGTCTAGCTGCAATTGTAAATACATAGATGAACCAGAAGTGACTATTGATTGTCAATAACAGGGCTTAAAGTCCTCAGTTTATTGGATTTTTTCTTTATTGTTACAAGTTAATGGTGCGTTTCCGGGCAGCACAACCACTGATTACCTTAGTCCTTGACTGGATTCACAGTCTCGTTTTTTAGTTCAATTTAAATTTATCTTGAAATCCACACACCCACATCTACCCAGAACCCAAATTAGTTGTCAAATGATCTGTTGATGTGCCGCTGTATTTGTCAATAATTTAACTGCTACATAGATACAGAATTGACAAATCTATTGGGAATTTTGTTCTAAAATCTCACAGTTTTGAATCAGAATGTTGCTAAGCGTTATCATCGGTTATGTGCCCTTTGTAATTCTGTTTGAAATAGGCTTAATGCAGAAACAGGCAGCTCAGCTTGATGGTTGATTGTACCTAGAGCTAGTTTTAGCCGTCTTGTATCTTTGACAGAACAAAAAACAGTTTCAGTGGCATTTCTACTAAAATCTAATACTACTGATGATTATAATGATGAGTTGGGGTTAGGGGTTAGCATAGGTTCAATTATCTCCATGTCTCCCCTGCCTCATCCAGCAACTGGCCAGTTGCACTAGTCGATTCATGTCATAGCTGCTTAACAGCATATGTATTTGTACTGTACAGGTTATTAGGGTTTGGGGTTATTGTTAGTGTTACTAAGACTTAATTAGAAGTGATTTGTTCCCTACTCTAAAGTCTTATAATAAAAATAATAATAATACAGTAGCACCTGGCATTATAGTAATCACCATAACATTGATAGCAAACATCTATCTGTCTGTATAATTTAGTTACTTGTTACTTTACAATACAGATGAAAACTAGGTTGTTATTATTATAAGCATGGCAACTCTTTATTACATGACATGTATGAATAGATGAGAGAGAAATTCAAAAAATAAAAAGCAACCTAAAAAATAAAGATATTCATTAGTGTCATATCACCATCTTGGAGGCAGTGATTGCAGAGGGCAGTTGCTTCTCTGCCTCTTCAACTCTTTCAGGCACCCACCTGCAAACAAACTCCCACAGCCTGTCCAGGAGCAAACCATACAATAATGTGTCCTACAGGATACCTATAGGCAATAAAAACAAAACGGTGCTAGGCCAAGAACTTCAGCCAGTTTAACATCCACTCATGAAAGAACAATAAAGGATCAGAGATGCAGTACTCTTAAGAACCCTTCTCCAAAACAGCTCAGATTTTTTTTGATTAGCATCCATACATTATTCACTGAGAAGTAACCAAAAATGTTTAAAAAAATTATATCTTGGTATGTTAAAGAAATGGTTAAAAATTCCTGAATTTGCTCTTTTAACCAAAAGTTAATGGCCCAAGCTCTACCTTTCCACCAAATGGAAATTGGGTCAGTAGTTTTTGTGTAATTCTGCTAACAGACAAAGTAAACAACCAGCAGATGCTGGTGAAAATATAATCTCCCTGGTAGAGGTAATAAAAACCAGAAAATCAGTGCTGTTATATTCATCTGTTTAAAAGCAAGAGAACGTAAGGATGTGGGTTTCACATGTAAAAAAAAAAAAAAACCAACAAAAATAATTAAGAGTATAAACAAAAAGAATAATGGTTGTTAATAATTTTAATGGCCAGTGTTTTTTGTTTTTGTTTTATATTTTAGTGTCAGTGACACTAATACTGTGCCATTGTTTTTCTTGGTTTTATTTATTTATTACTACATTCAGTTTGGAAATACATTCCAAAATAATCAGTAATCTGCATTTTTCCCTTGACGCTGAGCAAGTACGTTCAGATTCTGACTTCTCAGTCATTACAACATGACATTTTCACTTATCCATGCAGCCATATACACATATACCATAACATATAAAAGCTTTACTTTGGATGGATGGATAGATAGATAGACAGATAAAGTTAGATAGATAGAGAGATAGATAGATATACTGTGTGTATATATATATAGAGAGAGAGAGAGCAATAAAGGTAGATAGATATAGATTGAGAGAAAGAATAAGAGAGAGACAAAATTAGATAGATAAATAAAGACAGACAGATCGATAGATAGATAGATACTGTAGATAGGTAGGTAGATGGATGGATGGATGGATGGATACCAGTTCTCATTTGAAGTCTTTTTTGAAAGATGGAAATAACTTTGTAATGCTTCACATCCTTTCTGAAGCCACTGTGCTGTTCCCTAAGAAACAGGCGCATTTGTCTCACAGAGCTTGTGTTCAAGGCGATAAAACAAGTGCTTTCATTTAACTTTCACAGGTATAGAGTTCCCCATGCACTATAATGTCAGTAAGTGCTAGCATTACATAAATCCATTACTCAGTCCCTGCAGCTTTGGCATTTTATGAAGGAGAGAGGTTATCCACACTGCAGTTATCATAACAGCATCCCGTGATCTGAACTCTGTGTGATCAGATTGGTTTTAATAGACTCTGGATTACTTGGAGGCAGTTCCTCAAAGCTAAACATCTCTGGGCCTAGAATTAGAGTGCACATCAGAGGTGAAAACGATTTGTTCCGGAGAATGTCACAGCTGCAATGAAAGAGCTTATAGGCTATTATCATACACTGCCTTAAAAAGATGACAGGGTTGCAACTCAGAGATCCTTTGATACATTTTTCACCACTCTATATAAAAGGAGATAACATCAAATTTGAGTAGTCAAGAATAAGTGGGTTGTTTATTATGTCTAATGGTCACTTTGCATTAGAGTTGCAATAGACACAATGTATTTTATTCCATATAGCCCACAAGATTCCTCAGCTACAGTTCATCTCGTCTGTAACAAAGCACATGTGGATGATGCAGCCACTGAGCTTATGGCTTCTCTAAGTACAGTCGCTAATACAATAAAAAACAAGGCTTATAAACAACCAAAAATTTGAATACCTGCTGCGGCCTCACTACTGAAAATGAGTTTATGTTAATTTACGATTATTACCCACACCAAAGGATTTGAGGAGTAGGTAGTGAAGTTGGCCCTCTCTTTGTGTCCGTTGGTGTCCTAACTCAAAAACAAACGTGGCATACAGGTGGACCTCGGGACTAGCACCTGTGGCTATGCTTTGGAGAGAAAAGGTCAGATGTCAATGTCAAAATCAGTCTTGGCATATTGCAACTTTATCATCAGAGCTGGGACCACCAAATTTTAACACAAGTCAGAATTTAGGAGTTTTATGTTTCTGTTAGTTAATGAGTGGTGCATGTCAAATAAAGCAATAAATACATTTAGAAAACCAAAGACCGCTGGTGAAATACTATCTAGTCTTTTTACTTATTCACAGCCGTGTTACTTGTGGTGCTAGTTCACATATTTCACATCCACTGGTGAAAAGTGTAATGGATTTTTTTCCCCCTTTGAGACTATGGATTGTAGGGCCTTGAAGATGTGCAGCCGTATGTCACAAATAATGAAGAAAATATTATTTATATTTGTGATTCATTTTTCCTCTTATATGATTACTGCAACTATATGCCATAAATGAGCATAGAAACCAGTAGAAATCAGCAAAATTTGTTTTGACTTAGTGAGTCTAGCATTTTAACAATTTTCAGAAGACAATTTTCACTTAATGACATGTAATTAC
The DNA here is from genome assembly GCA_029823295.1 of Pseudamia nigra. Taxonomy (NCBI): domain Eukaryota; kingdom Metazoa; phylum Chordata; class Actinopteri; order Kurtiformes; family Apogonidae; genus Pseudamia; species Pseudamia nigra. The sequence continues at coordinate 15,094 of JAQQAE010000774.1, forward strand.
ATGACACACATTTACACTGCTGATGGTTTTGTAAATTATAGGACTTACACTGGCCCGTCTTATGCTTTCTTGATGGACGAGCCTTTGTGAAGTCACATGATTGCAGAATCAATGGAATAAAACAAATGATTAAATCTGCAAAATTCAAAACATCCACATGATTGCATCACTCTGCTATTGTGTAGTGGTTCAGCATATGGCTATTTAATCTGTATTTGATTATGGAGGGAAGCGATTGCAGTCCTATAAGATCCTGGTGCTTGTAGTAATTACACTTTCCCATAACTCTCAGGGGCGTGATTGGATTGATTTCATGCAAAAGAGTGCCATTGATGGGGAGATAGAACCGCAGGAGCCATTCAGCGCCGAGTAAAAAGTAAAAGGCCGGTGTTTATGGTTCATGTGTGATCACACGGCTGAATGCTGGACTGGAGCTATCCATGGTCCTGAACCTCCGACCTGTGCCAGAGGTCTGCTGCAGACTGCAACATCCCTATGAAAGGGTATCGACTTTTTGTAATAGGAAGTGTGACCACAGAGTGCACCCGGCAACAGATGCGAAACAGAAAAAAATGCTTTGGGGGTTGAAATGTCATGTGAACAGTTGGGTTCAACCACTGAACACCTCAGGGGTGTTATCGACTCCCTTCAATGCTTTTAAAGGCCAAGGGTTCGCTCAGACCGGGCTTTGCAGTTATTCTCCCTGACAGTGAAAGCGACCACAATTTGCAGTGGCCACAGGAGAGGAAGGGAATTTGTGAAGGTAAATCAAATCAGTCGAATGGCAGCCAGGAAAAAAAGGTGTGAGTGTGACTCCTGAAGACATCTATACAGTCTGACCGAGACATGAGCCTAATAGAGAAAGAAGGAAAGTTATTAGCTGAGCTGCTCTGCGTCTGCACACTTAGACTCAAAGATCACGGCAGTCTAAGACTTCTGGCCAACTGTTACTTTAAGTCATTTTTTTCTTTGCTTATGTCAGTATTAACACATATTTCTGTGTCTTTCAATTATGCAGTTCAACAAACAACTCAGCTAAGTCTCCCAGTTACTCGTCATTTTAAAGTCAGTTTGTTATTTAGTCCGAGTCAAGGAAGATGCTTTCATTTGAACACTGTGCATGGGGTATATTTAGTCACACATTCTTAGATCATCCTTGGGATTTTCAGCATTGAACACTTGATTTTGTGTCTTTTGGTATATTGTAAATGCAACAAGTTGGTGTTTTTACCACATTCATTTTTGAAAGGGACAAGCAATAAGGAATAAGAAAGAACAGGAGCAGAATAAGCAACAGAATGAACAAAATAAATGGTAAAATGAACAAAATTAACAAGAAAATGAACAAAACAAGCAACAGAATTAACAAATATCAACAACAAAATGAGCAAAAAGTGACCAAGAAATCATAAGATGACATAATAGCTCCATTGTTTTTGTGTAAATAAATCCAAATAATCTATCATACTTTTTATGTGTTTTATTCTTTGAATGTAAAGCACAAAAACACGAGAATGAAGCATGAACAACATTATGTCAGAATGAAGAAAATAAGCACACAAAGTCAATGTAATGGATCAATAAATGATTTATTTGAACATAATCAATTCAACAACATACTAAGCACAAAAAGAAGGTGAACGTTAAATAAACACAATCATGAGTCATTATTATTCCCCACTCCTTGTTGATATGAGTAAAAATCAATAAAATAATCTAAGAAATAAACAAAAAGGGGAAAAAAGTAAAGAAGAAAATAACAAAACAATCTAACAATGCATATAAATGTCAGATCCAAAAGTTATATGTCATCTAATTTTACAAACTGCTACATTTACAGAGCATTTCAATGCATACTAGTTTCATTTACAAACAGTACATTATTTTTATTTGCAAAGATCAGAATTATTTTTGGACAACAAAAGGACCAGGACCAATATTAATAGCCCCCAGAAGAACTGATCTTTCATTTAGGCGCAGCACAAACCACTACTCTTTCACAGAGTAAAGGTCAAAGTGTGTGAACTGAAGTTAAAACAGAATATTCGTCCAGTATTCTCTTCACAAAGAATTTGAACCAGTTTACATCTGAGAAGAAGAATATCACCAAAGACTCACGAGGGGAGTGGAGAGGATAAACATATTTTTACTCTTCATTGCCCTACACTGCTGTGAAAATCTGAAATCTGTAGCACATATCTGAATGCAATAACCTCATTTTAAGGGGGGGTGAAATAACATATAGAAGGGCTAGAGCCCCTCTAATATTGGTCTTAACCCCCCTGACTTCAATGTCCCCCCAAAGTGGATGTTAAATCGCTTAGAAATACCATTGTTACAGCGTTTTACCGACCAGCACCACTTGTTGCAACGTCAGACTCCATCTCTCCAAATGGGAGGAGGGAGGACTAAAGGGGGGGGTGAGGATGAGGGGGGGTACTCCGTCACATCCTCTGTCCATATATGGGCATGAAGTTTACACGCAGCGGGGAATCCTCTCACTGGAGCTGATGAATGGGGAGGAGGGCCGAGGGAGCTGCCAAAGTGTATATAAGGAGAGAGAGGGGAAGTCGCTGATGTGAAATCCACAGCAAGCAAATACCTACCTACCGAGGAGCGAGGACGAGAAGGAATATCTTTAATTATTTTCCACCTTTTGACTCAGACTGGTTGGACTATTTGTTGAAACCATCAAAGGGGGAGTTCAAAGAGACAATCGTCTGCATAATTTGTTTTACATTTTCCCCCCTTTTTTTCCCTGGACCCGGACTTCTAAGTGAATCATTATGTTGAACAATATGGATTTGAATGCTAAAGATTCTTTTTACCCCCAGTTTGAGAATTGCAACAGTTCTTCTCTGGGGATGGAGAACAGCGTGCGGAAAGATAACCAGGAGGTGTATGTCGATGCAGAGCGGGGGGTACCTGCCCAGTTTGGCCACGGTGAGTACGCATCTCTGCTCACTCGATAAATGTACATGGATGGGAATTTAAATATAGAAAATGTCATAGAAAATAGATTAATTTGAAACTGCGATCGAGCAACCTACATCAAGGCATCTTATCAAACCATCCGCGGTGAAATACGCAGGGGTGTTTATGTAACCTCGATTTGCTCATTCGCACAGTTAGGGCTGGTTCTTAAAATAAAACGGTCGTGATTACAAAGTTTTTTTTCTTTCTAATTCAACAGAAGGAGCCGCTGCTACCCTTAAAACCGAAGCCTCCAACTCGGAATTTGCTTTTAACCCCTGCGAGTGTCCAAAAGATACCTACACCCCCTCTTCGCTCGCCTACTCGGGCAGTTTCTATGTTGAGGCATCTCAGGGAGCGCCGTGCAGCACCGAAACACTCCTGAACATGATCACTGAGATTGTGGGAATATCTACATTGCCACTTTCGGAAATGCAACAGAGTGCCAACAGTCGTGGAACTTATCCATCGCCTGCGCCCATGGAGAACAGCAATGGCAATTTTGGAGATCCGGGCGTAAAGAGGCAACCATACACCTGCTCTCCTCCCGTGTACACCTCAGACCAGACGTGCCCGAGATATGCCGACGATCAGGCCGCCAGCCAGGCCCAAGACCCTTCCACCTCCCAGCTGAGCTTTGGGGGCTCTTCCAGAGCTTCAAATCAGAAGAAGAATGAACCAAAGTCAGAGGCTGCATCGTTTCCTGTTGTGGTGAAGAATGAGTTTGAAAGCAGCTGCTATGAATGGGGAACATTTAATAAGACTGACTGTTTGGAGACAAGTTTCCAGACAGAGACCTTCCCGATGTCAAACGACTTTCCCCCTGACCAGCAAGTGGACGTGAAAGAACTTTTAGACACATTCCCTCCAATGTGTCCCAACCCAGAGATGGAGTTTAAAGTAGAGGGGGGCATCAAACAGGAGCCGTGTTTCTCTGACACCTGTTCTCAGAGCTACTCCAGTCCTCTGTACAATAATTACCTCCCTCCACCCATGGGCCTCTCCTCTAACCTGAAACCATTCCCTGAACCTTCACAGTCATCAAATCAGTGTGATTCCTTATACACATCACCAGCCTTACCCAGCACCATAGACTCCATCCTCTATTCTTCCTTGTTGCCAGATTCTTTTGCCCAAAGTTACACCACACGTGCGCCCAAGCCACCCAGGGCCAGAAAGAGCCCTGCCACCTCCCACGGTCCAGCCAAAGAGAAACCCTTCACCTGCCCCATGGAGAGCTGCGACCGCCGCTTCTCTCGTTCTGATGAGCTGAACCGGCACATCCGCATCCACACGGGCCACAAACCTTTTCAGTGCCGCATCTGTTTGCGCAGTTTCAGCCGTAGTGATCACCTCACTACCCACACCAGGACTCACACCGGGGAGAAACCGTTTTCCTGTGATGTCTGTGGCAAACGGTTTGCCCGGAGCGATGAGAGGAAGCGGCACGGACGCGTACACCTGAAACAAAAGGAGAAAATGGAAATAAAGCCACAGGTTTCCACCAGCACATGGCCATTCACTCTTCCCGAGGGAATTTGAAGAGTGATAACGCCACCAAAGGCAATGTGTTCATACACAATATTAGCATCTTTCCGTCTTGGAAGATAAGCCAGCTGACCACGAGCTGACACAAAGAGGTTTTACCATTGTTGCCGTTTTGAGGAGCCAACTAGAGGGGAGACAGAGGTCTGCCTCAGCCTTGTTACCCGCTGCTGACATTGCTGACTTTTTGCAGGGATGCATAAGCTGTAAAAGTCGGTGAAGACAAAACAGTGACTTGTCGCTGTTCCTGTTAGAAGACACAGACCTCTGCTGCAGCATTGCATGACTGCTGTTCAGCACCTCTTCATGTGGACAGCTCCAGCCTCCATCCACCTCTGAGCCTGGATGGTTTGCACTTACAGATTATTAATATCTCCACTTAAGATTCCTATTTTCTGCTTTTAGCATTCATAGAGCAATGGTTTGGACAATGTTTCTTAAAATGCATGTTTATGTCAGTGTTTTTTCCTTTAACTGGAATATCAACCACTGTCAAGGTATCCCTTCACTTCACAGTGAAGGTTATTGACATGAATGTAGACTAACATATTTATGGCTTTGACTATAAAGCTGTCCATCTTTGCCCAGATTTAGTGTTTGTTTAACTTCTTATCATTTGGCTGTCAGTGTTTTAGTCTTTGTGTTGTATTACAATTGTTTGGATTATTACAATTGTGAAAGATATATCATAAATGGAAAATAAATATATTTGTATTACTGTACTTCTTTGTATTTTTATAGCTAACTGTATATTTTACATTTATCACATTTGCCCATCATTTCTAAGGTGAAATGTACTCAAAATCATGAATAATGTTTTGTTTTTTGGAGGGCTATTGTTTAGTAACACAATATTTTAAATGTACCAATTTGATATATGAAGCATTTTCACACTTCATCCCATTGTTGGTATGATGAGAGTTACTTCAGTGAACTGCTGATCTAAATTTAAAAGGGACCAGAATGTACATTAGTTGTGGTACTGCTTTTTGACAAAATGATTTTAAAGTATGTACAGAAGTATGTGTAATCAAGCTAGAACTGCCTAGCAAATCATATAAACATTGCTTTTGAGTAATCAGGTAGCACACATTGCTGCGAGTTTCTTTGGACTTTAACTGGGTGATGAAAGGGTTTTAACTCCTGGTATCTTTTGCTTGAGATACTGTATGCTGATATGTTCACTTTAGCAAAAAACCATGTTGAGAGTTTGGTGAAAGTGTCACCAACAGGGTACTGCAAAAAGTAATTTAACTCGCCTTAAGTTATATTAACTGTTCAAGTAAGATTTTGTACATACACAGTTTCTACAATACCTTAAATTAATATTGATGTTGTTATTTTTATGAAAATTTATGAACAAAATAAACATTTTCTGGAAGCCAAGTTTCTTGTGTATTGTGTAGAATAATCAAACTGAGTTTACTTGGTTAAATTTCTTCCATGTAGTATCGACTTTGCCCATCAGGGCTGTAAAATGAGTCAAAAATATGTACATTATAGCCATGTTTGTATCCATGGTTATGAAAAGCCACCTGTGGCACCACTCTGTGGTCCTAACATTAGACCCCACCACTCTGCATACAACGCTTTTGACTCAAACACATTCAAGCAAACATCTGATTAGTCAGTGCTGTGATTCTGAATCTCATTGACTTCAAAGCTGTTGTAAATGTAAAGATGGACATCATGTGCTCTGCAGGAAACCTTTTAAACAGGATATTTTTGCCATACCACAAGATGATCTAATGCTCTCAGTTCATCCTTTCTTTTTTCAGACTCCATTTTTGCAATAAAGAGATAACAATTTCCACTCAATCGCTGAACATGATTGTGATCAATTATCTTTTCTTCCTCTCTCTCACAGACTGACCGCTATTCCCCTCTTGTCAAAATCGTTGGTGAATTCTGGTCATTGCAGATGATCATCTCAGCCCTAGAAACCTTGTAACTGGAATAAAAAAAAGACACAAAGGAAACAATTTTACAAAGATTTATTTTGTTCATTGGTCATAAGGGGACTCGCTCTAATGAAATTTCTATGTTAGTATGTCAAAGCCTAAATGTGATATGAAATACACGTAGAACTTGTACAAGTAGGTTTAATACAAGCAAGTATGACTCCTCTGTGTGTACTGTGAATGTAATTAGTTAGAAGACTGTAGCTTCCTCACTTGGTCGGTTTTTCAAGGCACTTTCTGCTCTGAGTGTCTCTGTACAATGCCAAGTTCTAACAATCTGTCATTGCTAACCACCCGGGTGCACAGACATGTACAGCAGAGACTCCATGGTGGTACGTAGGACATGCATGTGCCCATGACGCAGTCGGCTGGCACAACACTACTTTCCTTGCCCACGGCAATGCGTAAGTGCCTGCGTTGTCTGTAGCTGACAAACATACTGTAGCAGTGTGAAAATGCAATCTGCCACATGGAGCACCGTGAATAGTATGTACCCATCCTCTCCTGTCCATCACTCATCGTCACTAACAATAGCACCAGCATCAACATGCTCCCTTACCCATGTTGTTTTAGTGGCAAACATTGTCCGGTGATGGATAGTTGAGGTTTTGAATTGCAGCGATGTGCAGTCACAGTGACCATTATCCAGATACTTGAAGACTGGAGAGTTATTGAACTCTGGCCAGTGATGGAATTTCGGCATTTGTGGATTTGGAAACTCAAATTCACATTTGCATACTGTAAATGGTGCTCAACATATCTTCTGGATGTGGGTGCTGTTTCAGCTGTGTTGGTTTTTCCAAATACATTTACCATAAAGACTCATAAATCACATGCTGATACAGACAAAAACATAAACACGTTTCCCACAAACTGACATTTATGTTTTCAAGGACTGCAGATATGCGTAGTAGCGGAACCCATTAAGTAATTGCACTGGAAGGGCACCTGACCATCACTGAGCATGTTTCTCTGAATGTGGACCTTTGCTGTGAATGGCAGCACATCAAGTCCATTAAATCCTTGCCAGGGTATTACTCATGCAAACATGTTAACATTAACACTGCTGCAGTGGGACTTCACGGTGATGTTTTTGTGTGACTAACATATTCCACATGCAACCAGGACTGAAAAAAAATGAACAGATGTGCTTTGACTTCTTCATTGTCTCATCCAATTAGTCGCTTGATGAAGGATTGCTTCTGATAAATCAATGGGACTATTTATCTGCTGTACCAAATGAGTACTTTGGCTCAGGATTAAATAAGAAAAAATCCCTAAAATGACAGTGAAAGATTAGTTGGGGCCAAAATTCTGGGGGATAACTGTCAGTGCAGAATGACATGTACTTATATGTTCACTACTTGTAAGTGCAGGCATTTTCCTCTGGTTGGTGAACAAAAGTTTGTTTTTTTGACCATAATACAGATTTAATGCCTTTTGCACGACACACAAGGAATATGATAAAGACAGAAGCCTATCGCATCTGCACTGCTGGTAAATGTTTCAATTCAAGTCTTAAGAGGAACAAGTAGAGCTCAGATTGTCTCTGAAGAGCCCAACATCCCTTTTGTCCATGCTTGAACTCCAAACAATTCCACCTCTACAACAATAATCCAATAATGACTTTCTGAATGCATGAAAATGAATTTATTTGCTTATATGAAGCATTAGAGTCACTCTCTGGTTCTAGCTTCATGTATCAGGTCACCTCAAGTACCCGTTAATAATCACACTCCTACTTGAGACGGTCCATATGACCACACAGTCTCATTTGCTTCTGGATTGATCTATTGTGGGGTAATCACCACATAATTTTATGCATGCCTTTAAAATGTGCACCGGGGCACGTCATGGTCCTTGGGGTGGACTCGGTAATCAAGGTGCATAATCGCTTAGCAGTAATGGCAATCAAGCTTAGGAGATTAATTCCTCAGATCGTACATCAACCCGTCGGTCCTGTATCTGATCATGAAGAACGGTGTAGGTGGTCTGGAGAGTGCAGGTGATTAAAAAGAAGAGAACCATTGCAGCGAAAAGGAGCTCGTTATGCAAACATTTTAAAGTGGCTAATTCTCTCCATTGTTCTGGTTTCCAAATTCTTCATTTGTATTACTGATCAGGCAAAGCACAGGACTAAGAAGCCAAACTCTTTTTAGTGCTCCTTCATAAATCACAAGTCAACTCAAAGGTCAAGGAGTCCAGTCTCATACTTTTATCCAGTATGCACAATCTCTATGGTAACTACATCAAAGCAAATGCAGTATATACTGCCTGCAGTGAATGCAAAACAGTGAACATACCCTAGCTAGCTGAATGACTTCATCGCAATTCAATAACTCAGGACAATTTATTGCTGCCCTTGGAATATTCCAGGTTCAAGGTCATCTGATGGTGCTGAGCCTTGTGGTGCAAGTATGAATTCTTTTGGCCGTCAATGGAAATTATAGCTTCTGTTGACAAACAGCTATAGTGATATATTTAATTCTGTTGAGATTAGTCTAAAACCTTTGTGAAAACACTGCTCTGTGGTTCAGGTTTGTGGAACAAGGCACTTGGTATTGAATTATTTGTGCATTTATGATATTTTGGTTGTGTCTCTGGGTACAAGTTTCTTACAATATGATTTTTTTCTACATAATTCAGCCTTTATAAATTTGTGGTATATTCTTCCCTGAGCAGCAGAGCATATAGATCTTTATTAATGTAAATGATGATCGTGTTGATTAATATTGAGACTAGTTTGCCTCACAAAATATAAAAATGATGCACATGTATAATGTATAAAATGGCTGCAGAATATTTGCAGAGTTTTCACTGTGCAATCTGAAATGTAGCAAGAGCAACTTTAAAACAATTATGCCAACAACAAAATAAAATGTTGATTACTTGTAGTTTGATACTGTTATTAATGTAAAAAAGACACAATTACCAGAGATTTCCATTCAATACTCTACTCAGTGCAGCATACAAAAATGACAATTTTGTGTAATTTTCTGCCTGTTAGAGCGACTACATCTATTCATACCTTTTGGAAATTGTAAACCTTTACACTAGTTCATCCACTATACAGTCACCCAGCACCAGATATTTCAGCGTCTTGTCTTTTGTGAGCTTCAGAAAGAATACTTGTTAATGCAGCAACAGGGAGACGTGAATAAATCAGAGAAAAATCTAGTTTTAATTGGTAACACACTTTTGTGGATGACTGGGTAAGTCATCGTTTTAGGTCTGGCCCGTATCCTGAACTATCTGTCTCTTTTTTCAGAAGGAGAGACCCTACAGAAAGTAAATGCAATTACACGCTTTACACCAATAAACCTGCTCACGTAGGTCGAGGCTTGTGAACGCTTTCTTCTCCTTCTGAGACAATACAAGCCTGACTGCGGTCCAGCCCGATTCGGATGCTTGTGACAACGGCTGGTCGTGACAACAGGGAAGCAATGTTAACCATTAACCTGATCAGCCGGTGGCAGACTGCTACAGTTTCCGCTAACAATGAGTGATCACTCAGATCAGTTATGATAGATGTCAGCTGCCATGTCCACAAAAAATCCCACCTATGCTCTCGTCACTTTGTTGTTGGAACAAAACTGGGAAGAGTCTGTTAACAATGAACTGCCCAGCACAAATGCTTTGACATGTGGAGGAAATCACCTTTCGTCGAATATATACCTTCGTCACTGCTTGAGAGGACTCTAGCTAAAATCATCCTGGATTGACAGTAATGACTCTGACGGAAGTTTGTGCCTGTGTAAAAAATGTCTATCATTCTATTAGCTGTTGCAAATATCCAGATCCCTGCTGTCACATTAATATGCAGCCATCTTGCAAAGTATCTCCAGCATGTAAAAAAGTAAAATTCACTCATCTATATAACATCAGCATATACACACACAACTGTTAACCGTATGACCATGTGTCCAGTAGAGCGCTGAGTGATTACTTTAGTGCTTTGACATTTGCAACAGCAGTAATGAGGCATGTCTGTGACAGCTGTGTCACTACCAGCAGCCTATGTCTCGCTTCTTCAGTTCAGCGCTGGGAAGGAGGCATACTGTGGCCAAACACTGGCACTCTCTCTAGATAATGATGGCTCACCCATAGAGATGCAGAAAGAATGTGTCGAAGTCTGAGGAAACTGTGCGCATGTGTGTTTTAGTGAAAGAAAAAAGTGAGACTGTTTGAGAGTGTATGTGAAGTGTGGAGTGTGTGTGTGTGTGCGTGTGTGTATATTTGCATGTCTGTCATTGTCAAGATGGAATCAGAGACTGAGTGATGGAGGCTCGGCTGGGACATAAAGACTTGTAGTATAAAATGAGTGGGTTGAACACACTCATGCAGCTCATACAGTGCCCCCTCCCGTCAAGCAGGCTAATGATTTGCATGTGCACACCACCCTCAACGCTGGCTACAGTATGCATCTAAATTAACCATCAAAATCAAGCAGCACTCTTCGGAGCTCCATGAAATGTATGCAAAATATAGCTACTTCAGCATTAGCAGCTTGCTTTGTCTGCAGCAACAGTTGTTTCAATGCCTGCTGCGGGTTCATAGATGTAAATTGAAGCAAGTACTTAAGAATAACAGAGAGCAGAGTGAATAGGTCTACAACTGATCTAAATTACACTGAGGGAAAAGAGAATTATTTTTGAATCCAATACAGCATTTGAAAAGAAGAATATTTGAGCTGTTCTCTTCGGTTCTGTTCTGTTCAGTTGCACATATGACAAAATAACTGAATGCATTAAACGTTGTTCCCAAGGTGCTGCACTACTACAATGTGAAGCAGTGAAGAAGACATTCACATCCTACTGTTCAATAGAGTGCTTGTTGGATCAAAACACTTAGTAGTGTAGAAAATAGGTAGATCTGTACAACAAAAGCTCCCACTGAAGGATATTCTCTGCTGTGTAACGTGTCATATTTAACATATGTATATTTTACTAAATGCATGATAAATGCAGAATTGTCATTGTGCAATAAATACATTTGATCTTTCTTACAAAACCTTGTTGCATATTACCTGTTGCTGATTGCATTCAAACATAAAGTTAAGTATATGTCACATGAAAACATGCATCAAATTTAATCAAGTCAAATCAAATCAAATCAAGTCAAATAAAATTAAAGCAAAGCAAAAGCATCATAGTTGCAGATTTCAGTGGGGATTTATCTCCCTTAACAGCATAACGTGCATTTGTCCCCTACAATAAAACAGTTTAAATTCACAGATTTTTTTCTCAGTAGTTTTTAAAATACATAAAAATACTGCGATAAATATGTGGATACATTAACGGTAAAGAGATTGATGTTATGTCAGTTCATAAATAATTTTTCTTTGTTTGGCCCAATTTTTTGCTCATTTTGTTGGTTATTTTGGGCCTTTTTAATTCATTTTCTCAGCTATTTTGTTCAGTTTAATTTCCTCATCAACTAATGGAGAAAAGGCCCAAACTGATGCATTTACAATTCACTGGAACACAGAAAATGTAGCAGAATATTAAAAAAATATAATGAGAAATACAAGACTCATGCTATGGTACCGGTCAAAGGTTTGGATGCAGCTTCTCGTTCAGTGTTTTTTCTTTATTTTTTAAAAATCATTTTCAACATTATACATTAATACTGCAGACATCCAAGCTGCGAAAGAACACTTACGGAACTACTGAGTTTAAAAAAAGGCTTAAACAACCCTTGTCTAAAGTAGCCACATTTAGCTTCGATGACAACTTTGCAGTCTCTCATCAGATTCAAAAGTAGAAAATCACAGCTGAATTAATTTGTGCTATTTTGCGCCGTCTTAATGCGCTTTAGAGCATCAGTAGTCAGGAAAGGTGGGCACAGAATCAGTAGCCTTGTTAGTGCGACTACAAGTACAGCGGTGCCCCGGAATTTAATTTAATCTGTCCCGGCGTCACGTTCACTGGGCGAATCATTCATTAGCTGAAGCGAGTTTTTCCGTAGGAATATATGTAAAACCAATTAATCCGTTTTGGACCCACAAAAGCTCCCATATATAGTATGTATTACACACCCGTACGTGCACATTTATTGATTTATAAAGACACTTACCGGAGGAGGATGAGACGGAAACGCCATTTTTCTTAGGTCCCATTATGAAAAACACCAAACGAAGCAGTATTTTAGGTGAAAAAAGTGAAAAAATTAGGTGAAACAATAGGTGGAGAGATTTGTGACCTGAATCACATCATTCGTAGCCTGAATCTTCAAACAATTTGAAATTCATAATCTGAATCCTTACATACTACGAAATTCATAGTCTGTAAATGTACGATTTTGGCCAAATTTTTTTGTTACCCGAATTTTCCGTTGGTAGAAGCATTTATTACCCAGGGCACCACTGCACTATACAAATCCTCATTGTGGCAAGAAACACTCAACTAAGTAAAGAGAAAAGACAGTACACCATAACTTTAAAGCAATCTGAAAAATGCCCCAAATGTTGAATGTGTCTTCATTATTAATGCACAATGTTGAAAATAATAAAATACTTAATTCAATTCTATTTTTATTTGTATAGCTCCAATCATAATCGCCGACTATCTCTGGGCGCTTCACAATTCGAGGCCAAAACCTCAATTAAAAAGAAAACACAGAAGGAGATGGTGTGTCCAGACTTTTAATTGGTAGTATTACTCATATGGTCATCATATATTATCAGATGAAATATCACCATAGTTAAACGTGAGCATTAGAAAGTGAAAACGTCATGCCACAGCCTACAAAACGCCAGTGTTACCAGTGAAATGAGAATATAAGATAACAGAGCGCAGGGGAGGTTTAATGCAGTATCTGCACTGAGGACTGTAGGGGCTTAAGTACCCACTGGATATGAATTCAGAACATTCACATTTTACGAGCAGAAAGTTTATGTTAAGCCTGTCAGTGCGGATGTTTCATTACCTCAGTTCCCACATATCTCAGAAAAGAACTGTTGTGATTTTACTGAAAAAGTGAAGAAGGACTAGATGAAACATTGTTTCTGATGTGAGAGTTATATAAATAGTATGTACAGATAGTATATTGTCTGCACCGTACCATATGTAAAAGTATTAAGAGCACATACAGCCCATAATAAATTGTGATTGACAGTTGAATCGTTATATTTTCTAAAGTTAGATCTCGACACAGGGCATGGGTGTTGATGTTTCAAAAGTTTGACCTTCATATAAAGCTTGTTTTACTTGATAAATCAGTTTGGCCATTGAATCAGCACGCACAGGGCATTTTACAAAACATCAGTATGGACAGATGTATTGTTGATAGGAGCCAACAGTTAATTACAGGCTGCTAGAAATATTAACTTTGAGTGGGCAATAATAACTCAAAAGAGAGAAATAGCTTTCACTTATACACTTAATTCGATGTTTGCTCTACATTTATTAACATAACATAACAACATTTAGTTTAGATGCTCAGCTTAGCAGTTATTTGGGTTGATTAAAAAAAAATCCATTCAAAGTTCAGTGAAGCTACAGTTTTGCAAAGAATCTAAGTATATTTCCTGATGTGCAGCTGTGAGGTACGTACGTACGGACTCAGCTGTGTATCATTAAACTTTCACGTTCTTTTCACCTGCAGCTGGAGACATAAATACCTTTTAACAACCAGCATGAATGATCAGATATACACTTTACTTTTACAAGGGATATTTAGTTTTACTTGAGTAGAGGGTGTTTTTGCAACCAACTGTAAAGTAATCTTACTTAATTTGTATGGTTACATCACTGACCTGAAAACCTTCCACCGCCGTTTGCTTGCACTGACAACCTTTCCCTCTCTGGTTAACGGTGTCGCAGAGCTGTAGCATCACACAAACCCCCTTCCAGTGTTAATGTTACCCTTCTACTGTATAGGGAATAATAACCAGCTCTGCCCCCCAGTGGCTTTTAGCTGGTGATGGACTGTCACCTTCACCGGGGGAAGCACATACAGAGTGACGTCTCTTCTTGTCTGAGTGTATAGGAGCCATGCTGAGGTCACCCAGGGGTGCATATGGCACAGTATGTTTCCTAAGCCTAAAAGCCCAGGCTGTATATCAGACAGAGGCTGTCTCTGATCTCAAACCTGTAGAGTGTTGGAAACCTAAAGAGGCATGTTTTACCC
>JAQQAE010000775.1:0-29699 GCA_029823295.1 Pseudamia nigra
TCTTCATCCATTTACTTATTTTTTCATATCTTTGTCGTCTTTAAAACTGTTTTGTTGTTTTGTGTCGTTCTGTGTTTTTTAAATTTTTGCACCATTTACACCTGCCACTTTTATTTTGTTCTTTTATATCTTCTTTGTCTCATACACCATTTGTGTCTTTTGTTTTTATCTTTCTGCATCTTCTGCATCAATTTCTGATTTTTCTGTCTCCCATGATATTTTTGTTTGTTTTCTGTTTTGTGTCATTTTCATCTCTTTACATCCTTTTGTTTCTGCTTTTTTAAAACTATTTTTGTCCTGTTGACACACTTGACATTTATCATGATAATTATTGATATCACCTGATCAGATGTTTTTGTTTTTCACGCAGCTTTTATCTGATCTGCTCTGTTGCTTTCATCATATAAGTAGCTGTGAAGAGACTGTGGAGATTTTTCCAGGAGTTTAAAAAGGCTGATGGATGGATCATAGGGCCTCCTTATCACTGTAGTGCTACAAGATCCAAACCACCTATGAGTTATTACACCATTAGGCTACATGTGGATGAGGCGGAGCAAATTATTAAAAAATATACAGAAATATGGCCTGAAACCCCCCTGGCCTATTCTGCCTATTTGTTTTTGGGGCTATTATGTTCTTTATTTTTGCATTTTGTCCAGCACCACTGCACATTTGTGACTCAGCTTACCCCTCTAATTGATTAGACATGGTAGATCCAATATCCTTTTCATGATAGTCAAACTTAAGCATGATAACTTTCTTTCTCCCCCATTCCGTCTTTTATGGACGTCTCAGGTTTCTATATGTTCTGTGCCCAATACTTCATCACTTCATTTTTTCCCCTCTACATGAACTTTGTGTTTAATAAGAAAAAAATATATATATCGGGCAACACGCTGCAGTGAAAGCGACAGACACATGACACTGCAGCTGTAAAATTTGGATGTAGTGTCATGAAATATAACTATAAAATGATCATCTTTCATCTTCTGAGGTCTGCTGCTGTCTGATGTTTTGTTTTGTTTTTTTTTTTACTTTCAGCATGAGCACGAGAGCAGCTGTTTTTGCCTTTTCAGATTCAGTTTCATTCATCTTGAGGTTGTGACAGTAGTATCTCACTATCACTGATACGTTCAGACAAACCAGATCTTATGCCGAGTTCCAAGGCGGTGGGAGCTGTGATGACGCATGGGCTCGTCTTGTGGAAGTCATGACCAACCAGTCATTCATGGAATGCAGCTTTAGGAGACACATCTCCACACTGAATCAGCCTCTGCTCCCATTATTCCTCAGGGAAAAGGGAAAAATGTATTGGTCTATTAAACGCGCCAAATTATCATAATTATCACAACTCTACGAGGTTTCACAAGAGTCAAATGATCCCTCATGTGGTTCTTTGTGTCTCTAATCGAGCCTTCGCACGGCTGTGTTTCACTCAACGTGTGGCTCGACCACGCGCATCTATTGTTCAATCACTGCAACTGTGTGATGGCCGTGGAGCTTCTGCGTGATGGGAGGTGGAACTGGTGAAAAAATACACCATATTCTCCACGGTGAGAATCCGTTAAAGCTGTGTTTCTCTCCTGACCTCCACTGTCTCTTTATGGAGATTAATGCACCATTAAATGACATTTTCTATGTTTACTGTCATTCCCAAAAGTGTAAAGGCATAAAAACGATGATAATAAATAACACGAGAGCATTAAAGTGCAGCTCTATTACTGACGTCTACAATAAATTAAACTAAGATGAACAATAGAATTAAATCCAAACTCATGTCTGCAAGAATTACAGTTTGAGCTAAACTAAGGTAAACTTAGGCTACACGTGATTTATTGTTAAAATGATTAAATAAAAATAAATAAGCCACATTTTCCAGTTCGTGTATTGTGCGTTGAAATCATCATCCATGTAGTCCATTTCACCTGTGGCAGACACGTGCATTATGGAATTCACAAGATTATTCAGTTCAAATCGTTTTAATTAGTTTTTTTCATCGCTGCTGATTTTCTGCGGGGACTGATTGAGCTCACATCATCTGAAGCGTGTTGTTTTCCCTGAGACAGAAACAACTTTTATTGAAAATTCAGCCATTTCACAATGCACTTCTGTCTAGTTATGATTTCTCAATGTCTATGACTTTTTCTGTTAACAAATATTTTATGCTACTTTAAAAATATCTTACAAACGTAAGTGTTTAAAAATATGTAAATACAAAATAACAGCCTTTAACGATGAAATTCAGCAATACACGTTGTTGGTGTTTATCTTTTGGTTTAAATAGCAAAAACAATAATGATGTTAAAAGGAGATAACATGGAACGTTTAGTGTATCTGAGATTATTATCAGCTCGCACAAATATATTCATTCTCGATAGGTTAAATTTAAGCTGATTTGTCCTTTACTATAAATAATAAAACCAATCGAGCACAATTTATGTTTACGTTTCATTCACCATTGAAAATAAATCTATTTGAAGCCCAACAATCTTTAAACACTGTCCATATTGATCAGAGAAATATTCACCACGATGTCAGAACTTTCTGCGACTGACTTTATGAAAAGTTGTGTGAAAACTTTGCACCAGAAGCTTGTGATCCGAGTAATTGACCTCGCGAGGTCAATTCAGACTGTGGAGAGCTGCTCTCATCCAATCACAGAGCTCCTCCGCACTTCGGACGCCTGGGTTTCTGTCCAATCAGCGGGCGCAGCGCGGAGTCAGAGGGGACAGAGAGCGCAGATAAAATGTTTGACTTCCATCCATCCTCTCAAATCATCCTCCTCATCCTCGCAGGACCGTCAACAACCTGCGCTTTGGTTTAAACTCACCTCATTGGCCTCTGGATACCAGTCACAAACTTTTCTGACGGATACCGATATTCTCTCCCGTGGCCAACCTGTTACTCCTGACGCAGGACGCGCTCTCGTACGTCTGTAGGGAAGTTTAGACATTACAGCGTGCATTAAGTGTTTTGTGGAAATACAGCTACGAGCAAAGGTAGATTTTTTTACCTGGCACAAAGTCAGGAATCATGACAGCGCTGGCAGGAGGGTTACCTAGAATGATGAGACCCGCTCCTCATCAGAACTACCCGCGGGGAGGTTACTCTCTGGAAGGTAAGACACTCTACCAGTTACTGCTGCAGTTTGTTGAAAAGTCAGGTTTGAGAAGCAAAAACACAATCTAAAGCCAGATAAATTTTAAACCTACACCGTTTTCTTTAAATAATAACTTTAGGACACGAGTGTTTTAATATATAAAGACTGTCCCGTTTTCATTATAAGCCTTTTACTATTGTTTATTTCAATTTTTATTTGCGTTTTAATTGTCTCCATAGTCTGATTGTCACGTTTCTGTCAATTTAATTTAAAACCTTTTCTGAGAAACAAACAAACTTACGCCTTACAGAACTGTTTCACCCAAGTTTATAGTTTTTATATTCCCATATCCCACTAAATCTGTCTCGTAATTATGTTAAATGCTGTTAAATATTTTTTGGAATATACAACAGGGTCAGAAACGTGTCTTTCCTGGACACCCGTCTCACCCTGTCCCACGTTCTGCTGTCCAGTATCCACTCCATTAGGACAGGGCCGGGTCAATCAGCTGGGTGGTGTGTTCATAAACGGCAGACCTCTCCCCAACCATATTCGCCATAAAATCGTGGAGATGGCCCATCATGGCATCCGACCCTGCGTCATTTCTCGCCAGCTCCGGGTGTCCCACGGCTGCGTCTCCAAAATCCTCTGTAGGTACCAGGAGACCGGCTCCATCAGGCCCGGGGCCATCGGAGGCAGCAAACCAAAGGTGAGGCTGTGGTTTGTGGCGTGTCGGACACTTCTCGTGTGCGTAAAATCTAGTGTGCACGTTTCTTACGTGCGAAAATTCTGTAAAAACACAAATTTCTCATGTGCGTAATTTATTTTTTAAAACCTACGAGCACTTGCAAGAAATACTGCTGCCCAACAACACACTCTAGTAAAATGTCAACATCACTGCTGAAAAAATCTAGTTTGTTTCGAAGTCAGTGGAATCTTGTGCTTTTTGTGCATTTTGGGAAATTAAACTGCATTTTCCAGAACCCACACATTAGATAAACTACATTTAGATAAAGTAAAGACTTATTCAAGTGTGTTTGTTTTGTAAGATGTAAAGTCAAGGGCTTAAGTTAGACACTTTTCGCTTCTCCTTCCCAGCAAATCGCTTCTCCAGAAGTCGACAAGAAGATTGAAGAATACAAAAGAGAAAATCCAAGTATGTTCAGCTGGGAAATCAGGGACAAATTACTGAAAGATGGCATCTGCGACAGGAACAATGTACCTTCAGGTAAAGTTTCTAGACCTGGTGTAAATATTTTTAACTTTTATTATTTGCAGTAATTAAAATGTGTGCGAATCAGTCAATATTCAAATGTGTATTCGCTGCTTTTGTACTAAGAGCATTTAACACTATGTTTATTTTTTTCTTTCAGCTTAAATTTTCATGTTTTAACATTCATCCTTCTTTTGCAAGTGAGTGCCATCAGCCGTATCATGAGGTCAAAATTCGGCGGAGTTGGTGACGATGAAGAGGATGAAGATGAAGTGGTAAAGAGAGAGATGGACGAGAGCGAACCACGGACCAAACACAGCATCGACGGGATTCTGGGAGACAGATGTAAGTTCACAATTAATTAAGCCAGTTTTTAACCCCCAATTTGTAAAAAATGTATTATTTCCTGCTTAATTGTGGATGGATTTGGTGCTGCTGGTTTTGCTGTTTGGTTCCTTTAATATATCAGAAAGAGGCCATTAATAATAATAATAATAACAATAATAATAATAATTATTATTATTATCATCACTATTATTATTATTATTATTAATTTTTTCAGTGGTCATTCATTTCCCATTAGAGGACTGCATATTTTTTATGCAGAAAAAAAAGAGATTTGAACGCATTAAAGTGTATCCGTGCGCTCCTACTCTGGGATTTAACAAATGTGCACAGAACACATTTTTTAATGTGGATAATCAAACATTTGTCTAACTTCCAAGCCTGAGAAACTTTTTTTACACTCAATCGGACACTTGAGGATGAACTTCAGGGAACAAAGCAGGGAGAGTCCATTGAGCCTCACACCTCAGTTTGACGCGCACAAAAGCCAAACTCCAGTGAGCGGCTCAGTGGTGTACAAAAAGACGCCAGGGCCTTTCAAAATGGGGAAAGAAAGGGAGAAAAAACTGTGCTAACAAAAGACCGGGAGAAGACATTATGAACCCGCAATGAGCGATGAATTATTCAGGGACACCAATGGGCCCAGTGCGCCCGGGTTTATAGACTCCTAAAAAGTGCTAGTTTGGGGTCTTTTCCCACTGTTTACAGTTTGTCTTCAAGAAAAAAAAAGATGTGCCTTGCAGGGAAAAACAGTGAAGACTTTAGGCAAACACCTGTTGATTTATGACCTGTTGTGGTTTGGAACGAAAAAAGGGAGGAGTCTTGATGCAATGTAGGGTTAATTATTAATGTTAAACCGCTAGAGGCTGCGTTTCTGTTATGTCGTTTAATTATTCAGTGTGTCTATTGTTCGTCAGAGTTGTTAAATCTCAGGAACTCAACTTTGGTTCTGCAGAAAAATAAAAGAAACACTACATTAATTAACTTTTATTGTGTTTGCTTTATATAATTTGGAGAATGAATTCAACTCACTGGAGCTCTTTGTGTAATCAAACCGAACAGTGCCATTACTTTTGCGAGCTTTTGTCACAGTTTTTGCGCAATGAGCGTGACGCTCAGCCCTTTTATTTCAGCTTTTATTTCTCTCAACTTTCATCTCAGACAGTCCGCCCCTTTCCTTTTGGCCTAGGGCGCACACATTCATGAAGTATCTGTGGGCACTTCCCTGTCCCTCTCCCAGACGATGCACATCCCCAAAACGGCAGCCACTCACTTCAAAACATGTTTCTGCGCCCAGTTTTCAATCGAAGACAGAGTGCAGCAGTGTTCAGTGATCTGAAATTTGGATGCGTTTGGATTTTTCAATGTGTTAACTTAGCGTTTGATGCACCCAACACTGAAAAACTTAATACAAAAAATTGTGACATTTTTTCCCCCAATCCACAGCTTTTAAATGCTTTGAATAGTTGAGATACAACAAATAATATTAACTGTTTTACACCAAATGGATGACATCCTAAATGCTCTGAGGCCTTTCCCCATTGATATACAGAACAGCACTATTTTATTCTTGTGTCTCTTTGTGGAAGTAGTTGTTGTTTTTCTCTTTTATAGCTCTTCATTAGAATGTGAAAAGAGTGGTTTTGGGGACTGGGAGAGTGTCTTCTGGCCAAATATTGATTAAGTAGGTGTTTGCAGAGGCTATTGTTGTGGTAGAGAGAGGCCTGTTGCTCTCTGCCCCTTTCTCCTCTACCACTATTGTTAGCTTTCCTTAAGTGCTAAGATCAAAGCTGACTCATTTAGATTTATTTGTCTGGGAAAAGGACTGCAAAGGTTTGTGGGATAAAGTAAACTGGGCAGCCTCAGGCCTGCATGGCATTAGCAAGTGCATGGAACGTTGTGGGAAATTGGTGCTTGCTGGTCTAAATCTGATGCTAATTTGTATACATGTTTATGGGTTTATGATTTATGGGTGAATTCTCTCCAGGGCATTGAATGTAAAGTGATTTATTGGTGTTCAATATTTTAATCAGGTGTAATCAAACAGAACTGCAGTTGTGTTATGTGTCACATTTGTTATGATGTGAACGAGAATGCATTTTTGCTTAATTTTGTGAGATCAAACAATGCAAGGCTGATAAGAATTTGCCATTTTTCACTGACTTCATTGATAGCTAGCTTCCCTCGATTTATTACTGTTAGCACTTTAGCCCCATTTAACTAATTAAAGTAACCAAAGTCACAGAGGAGTAGCCACTCTTGCAGAATCCATTTATGGCAGTGGGGGTGAAAGGGAGAAAGAAGAAGGAGAAGAAAGCTCAGAAATACAAACAGTCAAAGGGATAACTTTTCTTTAAAGGGAATCCTGCGGTGCCAAATTGAATGAGCCCAGTTCTTTCAAATCTGCCATGGTGAACGCAGTCAACATGTAATAATTGGTTTCATTGAGGTGCATTCCAACAATCTGCTGCCATTCTCCTGCCTCCATTGTCTGGAGGCAGGCAAATAGCCAGAGGGACAGGAGGAATCAAGTGCTGACAAAACATGAAAGATTTAGCTGCTTTTGTAAAAGGAGCTGAGTAGAACTTTGTTTGTGTAAATAAATCGAGTTACTGGCTTACTGTGACTTTGGCATGGATTTAATGTGGGGAAAATATAGTGAGTTAGCAGGGCAAACAGATAATTTTGTGTCTCAAGTGGCCAGAATTTCACTCAAGTGTCAAAAGAAAAAAATGATAACAGTAGCAAATGCATACACCCATACTATCCCACCCTGATTTTAACATCCCACATTGTATATTCTCATGAGACTTAAGACTGAGAACGCAAACAGACTCCTCTTATACCTAACCAAGTAGCAGAGCAATAACCCACAGCTGTTAACAGTGAGATTCTCTGAACGTCTAAAGCATGTAAGCTTATTAGCCGTGCTTGTATTTCCACAGCGAATAAATTAAAGATCGATGGTTCAGAGGAGATGGTCTGTAGTCGCTGGGGACAGAAGGCCTCGATGTAACCAGAGGAATGTCTGCAACTGCCACATTTCCATTTTCCGCCCAGGGCTGGATCATAGAGAAATTTATTTTGGGTCACAGTCTATATTTTCCTCTGTTAATACTGTTTGTAATGACAGTTTTATCCCACAAATGGGAAGACAGACAGACAGACAGACAGATAGATAGATACATAGACAGATAGATAGACTTGAAATGTTTTTGTTTTTTACTACCATGATTCTCAAGGCTTTCAGTTTCTCAAAAAAAGAAAGAAAAAATCCACACTGGCTGATCTGCAAATGAATGCAGACTCTATGCTTCATTAAAGCCTCTTTCTCTGTTGGCACCCACATTGTGATCCTCCAATATTAATTCAAAGGACAATTAATGAATGCAGACCAACTTTGAAGTAATGGGCCGGGGTCCTGCCCTGAGCCGGCCCCTCAATGCTGATGTACTCTCCACATTCTCTCCACTAACCCCAAAGCCACTGTGAAGTGACTGAAAAAAGAGCAACAAGCAATAGAAGGTCAAGGAGAGAAGACCTAGTAGAAAAAGAGCTCTCTATTTCCTTGGAAGTATTAGCCAAGCAAAACTCTGTGATGGGGAGGATAAAGGAGTGGGAAGAGAATAGGGTCGGGGGCGAGGGACTCTGCAAAGAGGAGCACAATGGGATAGTTAATTGAGTAAAGGCAGACAGCGTTGTCAATCACTTAACTTTGTTTAGCCTCAGTTTTTGTAGCACTGTTTCGTCCAGCACATTACACATTATGAACATGCCAGCACAACTCTATAGCTGTTTTGATTAATGCCTTTTTCCTATTTGAACAAAGAACCTAACAAATAAGAACACATTTCGATTACAT
The DNA here is from genome assembly GCA_029823295.1 of Pseudamia nigra. Lineage (NCBI taxonomy): Eukaryota > Metazoa > Chordata > Actinopteri > Kurtiformes > Apogonidae > Pseudamia > Pseudamia nigra. The sequence continues at coordinate 8,521 of JAQQAE010000775.1, forward strand.
ATGTACTGATAGGTTGTGTGTTTCTAGTTTGTTCCAAGAACGGAGAAAAAAACAGAGGTTATAAATTTGCGTTCAAAAACTCATAAAACCAAAAATAAGCCACCTTGAGCATAGTACAGCCAAGAAGAAGAAAGCATGGAATGTGAAGATGGCTTCAGTCTCTTTAAGTGTCTGTAAAGTTTTGTTGCGGGGTCAGTGTTGAGGCCGTTTTCTCTGCAGCGCTTTGCAGTAGCTGTGAAAAGGTCAGGGGCTAACCGAGGGTCACTTGACTGTTAAAACTATCAGGCCCCACGTAAAGGAGGTTACAATAATGTTTGTGTGAAAATGATGACTGGCAGAGAATGCTTTTTACACTTTCAACTGTGATCAGAGTTCATGTGTACACTGAAGTTTTGCTGTTGCTTGTTGGTGTCCTGAACTGGTACTATACAAAGTGAATGTCTTTCTGGTCAGTCTCCTTTTGACTGGAACGTGCGGCAGACTGGCCTGTTGCTGCAGCCCTGCGTGGGTTCTGTGCTGTAGCTTTGTCCCTGCCCTAGGGGTGGAAATGCCACCGTGAAACTGTCACCTAACTGCGCCACAGTGGAACTAAATAATAACCATTGCACACTGGGCACTCACAATAGCCACGCAGGGCCATTTGTGATTTTTTGTCACTTCCCCAATATTGGACAGAGATACATCTTTCAAAGTCATATCGTGGGCTAGTTCTTTGTCTGTTAAGTGCCAACCTCCTGTGCTTATTCACTCCATTTTTTTCCTGTCCATCACATCATCATCTCCCTCTCTCTTTCTCTCTATTTGCCCCCCTTCTTTCCCAGGCAGCTGCGGGCTCCTGGGGTCTCTTTAGCAAGTCAAGTGAGCAGCCCACTCACTCCCATTTTTCCCTTAACTGTTAACCCCAGCTGAGCCCATAAGCTGTCAGTTAACTATTCTTTTCCTCCAGTGCATCTGCTCGCTCCGGCTCTATGTGGCGTGCTACTATTTTATTCAGTGGCCTTCTCACACCATGCTCTGAGCCCTGAAAAGGCCAGATCTACTTCCCTGGGCAAATAACTAGTTCATTTGTCTCTTCTGCCCTTTGTTTTGTGCACGGAACACATGTCACCAGCTCAATTACCTTCTCTATTAACAGCCTCTGGAGGAAGGGCTAGCCAACCCCTATCAAGGCAATGCTATAAACTGCTCCATATGCTCCACTTCTCTTTCTTTCACTTCACTCTCTCTCCCTGTTGCCTCCCTTCCTTCTCACTTTTATCTCTTCACTTAATTTATTGCTAATTTCAAACATTCATTTTCCTTCCTGCTATCTAAGCCGCCTCCTGTCACCCTGTTTTTTTGTTGCACTTTTTGCTATTTCTAGATATGTGAGTGGATATATACACACATGCACACTTACATTTGTGCGCCTTTGCATGTCTCTTCATATTAACATCTCTTGAAGGGGTGGGAGGGGGATGAAGGCTTGGCAAGGCGAGCACTGGCTGTAGTCGACACAGTAAACAAGAGCAGTCTTTATTCTCGTCGTTGGAATCCTCACTCGATTTTTTGGCCTGTTCGAGGCACTGCTGCTGCAGGTGAAGCTAATGGATCTGGACGTTCCCCAAGTTCACATCTGTGACCCTTTGGAGTTTATCTTTCCTGCCTGTCAGTCTCCTCTCTTGATCAATAAATGGTTCATGGGGCCACAGCATTATCCCTACCTTGCTCACATGAGTGTTTGTTACTACGTACGCACCTGTAGCTAAATTTTATTTAAGCGTATTTAAGAGGAATAAAAAGAACCTGTTGATTTCACTTGTTGAATTCCCTCCTCCTGTACTACACTATGGTAAAACCTGAGACTGCCATGAATTAATATTTAAAAAAGCAACATTTCAAAGCAAATTTTCAAAAATATTAAGTTAATATATATTCCAGTTAAGCATTATTGATTAGATTTTAACCACATCAACAGAAAATGTCTAACAGCATAACACTAAGGACTTCAACCTCTTCATTCTTATGGCTCTGGCAGGTGTAGCTCACCTAAAAAGGCATACCCAAAATAAATCAAGAATAGCTAGATCTCAGGTCAAATATGTATAATCTTGGCCTTTATGGATAGGCAAGACTTTAGAGAATATAATCCAGGTGTCAGCAACACTGTGGCTGTTTTATTCTTAAAAAAATGTGACAAACTCAAGAAGGTTTTAATGCTTGCCTATTTTTTCTATCCTAAATTGTGTAACACCCGTATTTATTCATGATGTTTTATTAGTACCAAGTGACCATAGTAATGACATTTATACTTTTATTTTTTTAATCCTATTTGAATTTAATTTATAATTCTTTACTTATATTTCCTTCTGTCTTTGTTCATGCAATAGTTTTTATGCTGTGTGTTTTTAGTGCTGTCTGATCTTTGGTGAAGCACTTACAGGTTGTTGTAAATAGCTATAAAAATAAGGCAGATTACATTGCAAGTATATGGTAAGACTGATCCCATACACAAAAATGCCACTGAATCTATTCTGTAGCTCATACAGTAAAAAAATGACCCAAAGCAAATGGATTTTAAATAACTTGTAGTGACATCATCCACAGACAGACACAGGATGAAGCCACATGTAGAAAATAAAACCACCTGTTTATATTTTTCTCGTCTTCTTTTCAGTGATTTCAGTCATTTTCCACTTTCAACTATTTTGACTTCTGTTCTGCATGCACTGCCATTTTCTCCATTTTTAGAACCTATGTTAGACAAATAATACACTATCAATTTTTTCTATCTAAATCAGCTTATCATTTGTTTATTCAATTATGTGCTACATGTTTGACTTTTTTTCTTTGGTACATAATTCTACAGCAGCCCCAATTTCCGCTTGAGGGATAATAATCTATCTTCCTATTTAGATTCTGGTCAGAACCACGACCAAACTGTGAGCTGCTATGGAGTATTTTCAGCTCCCCAGTGCTTTAGCTGCAGCGTAAAATTTGATTTGGGTGTTTAAGTAAGAAGGCCGAGGCCTCCTTTTGTGTGTTTAGTATCCTCTTCTGCCATTTGTTGTCGGGAATGTGTGGGAACAACCTGCTCTAAGTCCACTTCTGCATCAGAGTGCACAACACAACAACAGCATGAGATCCTTGTTTGGAAATGTCAATGTGGTAGATGCAGGGATGAGATGGAAGGGACACGTCCTACTTTGAGAATGACCGGCACTGCTTCTCTTCTTAGTTCTGCACCTACATCCTTTCCCCGAGCATCTTCTTCAGGTGCCCTCAGCCTCCGATCTTCACTAGATGTCAACCTCTTTAACTTCCCCATCCCCCAGCTTAGCAGTCCTCAAGCTTTAGAGGGAGGGGATGAAGGGGTGCTCCCCTGCTGTGCCCCTTCACAGCCCCCAGTGGCCCTTCTCTGGACCTCTTTGTCCCCCTCCCTCCCACCCTTCATTCCCCCACTCAGCCCCTGGCCCTGCAGCCCCCATCTCACCCTACAGCCCCCCCAACTCCCCTGCTGGGCAGGTGACAGGCCCCTGAATGCGGGCCCGGGCGTCCCTGATGGCTCCTACAGATGGAGCGTGGTAATCGGTCCAATAGAGCCCTGCCACAGGCTTTTCCCTGCTAAGATACAAAGGCTTGGCCACATCACTTCCAAAAAATAAAAAGGAGACAGAGAGTGAGAGAGGAAGAGAGAGAAAAAGAAAGCGTAGGCCAGAGGATGACAAAAGCAACACTGTCATTTGCCATTAAAAGACAGTCTGTGACGGAGTGTTTTGTCTCTAGTTACTAATAATAAAAACAGGGAGGGAAAAAAGAGAGGGAAAGACTGAAATAAAAGGAGGCGAGATCTACCCCCACTCTGCAGTTAACATAAGTTACAGTGCCAATGGGGAGCTTTCTCCTATGAGTTTTATGAGCTCCCTTTCCCTCCCTCTGGAATCTTTTCATTTCTGCGCTGTCATTGGTTCACTGTCTTTTTAAGCACCTCATCATTAAAATGGTAATGACAGTGTGTGTTACCTAGCTCGCTGTTCCTTCAGTGTTGTTTATATGCTGATTACTTGAAGCGGCACAAACTAATCAAAACAATATCTATGACTTAATATGTGTTTATAGGAAAAATATCAAGTTTTATTTCCATGTTGTGTGGCCTACTCTTCATGCCTGTTATATTATAAAATGCTCCAACTGGGGTCGGGCCACATCCTTACTGAAACAAACCACATCCCAAATTCACGGTGCACGTTCCAGGAGTGTCTCAGCATCTAGCCAACCCCCCCCGAGCCTCTATGCCAGCATGGCGCCCTTGGTTCAAATGTAATAAAGAGCTCTTCTCAGCATCTGAATCTTCAGTGCCGGCGGTCCAGAGTGCAGCAGCAGCATTCCCAGGGACCAAATCCGTGTGTAATGCCTGGTCAGACACACACTGGCAACCGGCACAAACATTTCCTGCTTGGCTCCAGAGGCAAGGGGAGATCCCTGTCCCCCCTCTACCATGTCTGACTTGGCACTTTTTAATTAAAGCTTTAAATCTGGAAGGCAGAAAGAGAGAGAGAATAAGCAGTCTGAGGACAACAGACTGTGCCTTTCACCTGATTCTCCACTTTCTTCATCTATGCTGTTAGTGAAGGTGTTTGCCTCTTGGTCTCAATGTCGAAAAGGTGCAGTGAACCCTCATCTGAGGTCTAAAAGGTCTCTCTCGGGTGGATTTGGGAGTGGATTTCAACTCTTTCTGTCTTGTGCCCATCTGTGTTTGACACATTGTAATAGACTGGGTTTTATTGAGTCAAAGCCTATAGCCCAGACACAGCAGATGCAAGTTTGTGAGCGCGTATGACAGAGAAGGAGATGGGGGATTTCAGACACGTAATAGTGGACAATGGCGGGCTGTCACGCTAGTTTGTGGAGCCTAATCATTATTTAATAGATGGGTAACCTCCCCCCGAAACACAGCCTATTCCTTCGCCTCTAGTCTCAAGACTTCATTGATTTCCCTCTTCTGCTGAATTAGATCCCAATAGCTGTCTCCCAGTTACCGGGTCTCTCTCTTCTGCCCTCAACTGAACAAACAGATTAAGAAGCACCTGCAAAAAGGGCTGTCAGTCCTTCTCTATGGGACCCTATCACATACTGCACAGCATGGTGAGGACTGGGAGAGTCAGTGTCCCAGGGAGTAGATACCCTGGAGGGATCTAGTCCTCTTTAATCCATGTTCAAGCAGCCTCTGGCTTTTGATCCTTTCAGGAGCTACTCAGAGGTTTAAGGGACCAAGAGGAGTCAATCTAAAGTAGTTCAGTGCAATGTGTTGAATATGCAATTGTTTTATGTCTTTTGAATCCACAAGTTTAATTTAGCTCTGAATGTTAAATCTTAATCTAATCAGTCTGTTTGTTTTACAATTCCAGCCAGTCACTCGGATGAGGGCTCTGATGTGGACTCAGAGCCAGGCCTCCCTTTGAAGAGGAAGCAGCGTCGCAGTCGGACCACCTTCACAGCAGAGCAACTAGAGGAGTTGGAAAGGGCTTTTGAGCGCACGCACTACCCTGACATCTACACCAGAGAGGAGCTGGCTCAGCGGGCCAAACTGACGGAAGCTCGAGTTCAGGTTTAGACATGGACACACTCAGACATACTCTCTGACCTCAAAGTTTCAGACACTTAATCTCAACAGCAAAACAATGTGTTGGTCTGTCATGGGTATGCGTCATGCGGGTGTTAAATTGCCTCGGGATGTTGCCACACATTCCTTACAGCTATTAGACATGTGTTCCCCCAGCGACCCCATGCCTACTCTACCAGCTTTCAGAAACACATACAGACAAACACAGATACACTGCACCCACTATGTATGAAGATCGCATCCTATTTTTATCTAACTGTCTGCAAATAGGGCCCAAAATAGATGCCTCATTTAGATAGTGTATCAATAGGGTTTAACAGCTGTAACAGCCCTCAGGCGTCATCTGACCTCAGTGACAAAGATGTAATGTCCATGGTTTCACTGCAGCCTTCAGATTTTCACATCTCTGTCACTTCAGCTCTTTGTAAAGGGTTAGGAGGTCTCACACACAAACATACACAGAGACCATTCACACTACCAGTCAAATTTTCTAGGACACCTCCATTTTTTTCCCTTTAACAAAACCTTACATTTTTAAGGATTACGAGGCCCTTTGCACTATTTTCTGCAGTGAAAATGTTGTAATTGTGAAAAATCCATCCTCTTTTAAACAACAGTTGAGTAAAATATCTGGAAAAACACAACATTTTCAGAGGGGGCAAATAATTTCAACCTCATCTGATGTCTGCAGATAGATAAATACCTTTCACTATTTTTCTCTCAGGTGTGGTTCAGCAACAGAAGAGCCAGATGGAGGAAGCAAGCAGGAGCGAATCAACTAATGGCGTTTAACCATCTCATCCCTAGTGGTTTTCCTCCATCAGCGATGTCAGGTCTGCAGCCCTACCAGCTGTCTGACACCCCTTACCCTCCAACGTCTATAGCTCAAGGTGGGTCAATTCTAATAAAATGCTTTTAATAAGTGCTTAATAGTGAATCTAACTGTTGTGAGCCGCTATAATTCTTAAGAATAAAAGGAAGGTGTTTTAAAATAGACACGATTTCATATCGACAGGATCTGAGCAGCCCAATACAGTCCACCGACCACAGCCTCTGCCCCCCACCTCAGTGCATCAGAGCAGCCTCAGCTCATCAGCCGGGTCCCAGGATGGAAGTTCTGCATACTGCTTGTCTTCTGGACGTCACGGCTTTTCAGGGTACTCAGACAGCTTCGTAGCGCCGTCAGGACATAGTAACAGTGTCAACCCAACCATCAGCAACAGCCTTTCACCACAGGTTGGTCTATATTTTCAGTTTAAAAAATGAAATACCTAGAAATACATACAGATACACACACCTTTGAATATCTGTGGTGTATGCACACAGACTTTCTGTGTCAACAAACAGATTACCATCATTACCAGGGAACAGGAGATAAATTGGCCTTCATGGTGTTTATGAAAAGTACATATGGAGGGATAATGATGAGCGCAAACACACACTCCTCTGTGTGACCCAAGAGGTGTGATTGTGGCAACATTGAAAACCTTGTTAGGGGGAAAAACATGGCAGCTTTTCATTTTTGTTTACTCTGATGGGCTGTTTGATGAATTTGAAATGTGGCAAACGTCAGTCTTTGGGGACGGAGAAAGGACCAGACATGAGGACGGATGTATGGATGTCAGATGATGACACAAATCAAAACTGAAAAGACAATTATGGTCGATTACACAGTCATCAGTGTCCATCAGTGGCTCTCTACCAGCCCAGAGGATGGACTAACAGGCGGAAAACGAGCTTTTAACCACCACAAAGGGTGGCTTGCTCACATGCAATGCATGCTGGGTACTAATACCCATGAGAGAATCTCAGACTCCTGTCAGAGATAGATAAAAAACTGCCTTAGGCAGGTTTATTTCTCTGTGAATGCCCGAGAATGCATGTATACTGAAAAAGGGACATTTTGTTGCAGCTTCCATGGTGTACTGTCTGAAACGAGTTAGTACAGTTTTGATATTTGAGCTCTGTTTACAAACCGCAATCTGCTGATCTTTTTCACGAACTGGTGTCATTTCGTTTCAAACATTAGCTTTTGGTCATTTTAATGAACAAGTAAAATGTGTAGACATTTTCTAAAAAAACTGAAAGTGATGCAGTGTGGTAGAGCTCTCAGCAGACTCATACAGATGAATGGTTAATGATCACTGAGCCAACCATGTATTTGAAATAAACAAACATAAGTGCAAACCTGTTATGCCTGTAACAGAGTGGCATGAGTTTACACACCCACAGGGTCACTCAGTGCCTTTAACTCCAATAAAGAGGCCAAAGGTGCTGCGGCCTCATGAATAGTTTCAACATTAACCTTAGTGGACAGGTCTGTACAAAATGGGTGTCTCATCTTGCATAGGGACAACGTGCCTGGAATGTTTCCTCAGTCTGGAATTGCAATCATAGAATGTTCCAGTGTCTTAATTGATTGGAATGAAGTAATCTATCTCTTCGTAATAAACTGTGTAATTTATGCAAATGACTCACTTTGTTGGCTAATTTGTTTTAATTCATGTATTCACTGCAGCTGTTTGAATGTATATTGCAATGGAGTTTTCTCTATTTCAGATGAGGATAGAATTAATTTTCTGATTTTAACTTAATAACAGTGAGGAAATGAGAAGTGATTAAATTTACTGACATTGACCGTTAACACATGGAGACCTCTATGCACTTAGAAAACTTTAGAAATACAATTTTATCAAATTTACATGACTTGGTCTATTTGTTTTGAAACCTTACTTGGAATTATCTGATTATCTTAACTTCAGTTTTGTCTATAAATGCTTCTCTGGAGGTTTGTTTAACTTCAGAGTGGTCACATCAGAGCAGACTCTTGCCACGGTTAAAGTTTACTTTAGATAGGTGATATTCTTGTCTGAGCAGTTAGCCTTGCATTGGGAGCAGCAGTGTGGCCTATGGTTTCCCGTTGTGCAGGGTCTCTGGCATCTCACTACTGATCTGGTGCATACCAATGGAATCCTTTCTCACCAAGGAAGCGAACGGCTGGGATTTGCACCCCCCTGAGACTTAATCCCCGGAACAACCTCAAAACAGACACTCCATCGGGAACTGCTGCTGTTTTAGTTGAAGCCAGAAAGTGCTTGAACACACAAGCATGTTTAGATGCCAACATGCACACATTTATGCTGCATGTAGCTGTATATGACACTAAAACACTACACTACAATAAAATATCTTTACAAATCCACCAGAAATCTGCTCCTTTACAACACTCTCATTAATGAACAGGCAATAGCGCTTCAAATTTACGGTATATCACACATGCTCTGCAGTGTATTATGATTCAATGTGTAGCTGCATCACTGTGTTCTTGACACGTGTGAGGTCTCTCACACACCGCTCTGAAAGACCAGCTGTAAATTTCTTACATTAAAAACACCTGAGGTTTCTTCAGAACGTGTACATGTACATATGTGTGCCTGCTGGCTGCCAGTTGGGAAAACCCTTGTTTTTACATTACCCAGCTGTACGTCTTCACTATAGTATGTAGATAATTTTTTTGGTTTCAGTTTGTCTTTCCAGGTTATTTGGGGCTTTTAGGCATGACTTTTCCTCTAATTTCTCCAGCATAAGTTGTAACTCTTGTCCTCTCCTTCACTCCATTTTCTTTAGACATTTTCATGAGTTACTTCTCACGCAAACCTATGTGCAGCTGTTCACGATGTATCACTGATACCCTGACACACACATACACAACTACTGCTTGATACACGACTTCACATGCAGGAGAGGTAGCTTGCACACATATACACAAACATAGACTGTTGTCACGTACAATTTGGCCTCTTTACCCCAGCCCCACATGGATGGGTGGATTTGAAACCATTAAGAGCAACAGGGAGAGAGAGAGAAAAAAATGACATAAAACTAAGATTGTTATGAATATATTTTTTATTTCATTGTATTTTTAATTTTATAAATAATATAATTTTTGGCCGCAGCCAGATTTAAATGATTTGTTTAATATCTAATTCGTAACAAGTGTCAGATTTAAGAAGAAATACGAGAAAAATCTCCTTATCCTGCTTCCATACATTTGAAAGTACACCTCTAAGAGAAACCACTAGTGCGCTACAGGATTGAACTCTCCCATCAGTTTCTCAGTCAGTCAGAGTAAAGAGAACCACATGTGTGGAGGAAGACAGTAATAATGTATTACTAAAGCTGAACAAGAGGAGAAGCTACAGATAGCCCACCTTGTGAGGAGAGCAGTTGAGTGAATGGTGTAACATCATTTATAGATTGAACTATTTCTGTAACAAATGCTGTACTTCTGTATACATTATGTTCTTATCCCGTACAGGGGTAAAATGTTTGTATTTTAAATGCTAACTGACTATTTTCTGTGTTTCTCCCAACAGGTGATGGGTCTACTGAACGCAGGCGGTGTGCCACATCAGACTCAGAGTGACTTTGCTCTCTCCCCACTCACTGGAGGTCTGGAGCCTAGTGGAGGCATGACTGCCAGCTGCCATGGTTCACAGCGCCTGGAGGCCCTACCAGGCCTGCCGAGCATGCCCACCCTGCCTAGCACCCAGTCTTACTGCCCGCCCTCCTACACATCACCAGCCTATGCCGTGGACCACCACCCATCCTACCAGTATGGACAGTACAGTCAGAGCAAGGTACGCTTGGAATATACAAATAAGGGTGTAATAAAATACCTGTGCACTTGAGTATTGCATCGATATGTTTTGTGCTCCTTTATTAATTCCTGGAAACACTGTATGGAAAAAATATGTTTTCTCAGATTGTGATATATGACCTTCATACAGTATCAGAATATACTGAATGGTAGCTCCTGTATCATGATCCCTATCATTAACAGTTAAATGATTTTCCAGTTTAGAAATTTAGACTATTATTTCAAACTTTTCTCTGTTTAGTGTATCATACTAATCTGTCAAAAATCGTATAGAGACTTACATTTCTAAACTTCAATGATGTGTAATAGCCAGAGTTATTTAGTTGTGAAGTTTTGACCCACACTAATTGTATGGAACTTTCTGATGAGCGAACCTCTCCAATCACCCTCTTGTACTAAAATGACAAGTATGTCAGGTAATGTGAGTGGCCAGGTTACCTCAGTTTACAATACGATCTCTGAACTATCCACATGGCCTAATGTAGAAGCATCTTGGGGTCATAGCCCAAAAATACACATTTTCTCTTACTGTCCTTTCTTGACCCCGTGTGATGAGCTTGCCCATCAAACCCTTAGTGTAGCTCACTTAGCCATGTAATGACCCCTGTGTAACGAAGATAGCCGGCCAAATGAAAGGAGCCACTTTGCAAAGCATGTTTGACAGGAGGGAGGGGAATGTGTGGGTTGGGGCTGTGTGTTGTTGGAGCTGATCTGAGGTACACTACCGCATGTTGACTTGCCCATCAGTGGCAACATCTTGATGCCATTAATTTAGCCTGTCTTGGGAGAGCCTCGCATATAGCTTTTGGGGGTTTGGTGAAATGTGTGTGTGTCTGTGTGCATATGTGAGTGCAGGCGTATGTGTGTATAAAGGGAAGGTAAGGGGGCTCTTTAACAGGGGGCGATTATGGCCCTTGGCAGGCCAGGATTAGAACCATGTGTCCCACTGGAGGTCAGATTTAGAGTTGTTATTGATCAGTGGAGCAGATCCAGAGATCCAGGCTGAAGCTTAGTCTCGGGCTAGTTTTACCTGCCACAATAGGTTCAAAGAACATCTTAGGAGATTCACAAAACTCATCATGTTTCTGGAGTTTTATTATTTAACCCTAGGACATGTGTTTTAATTTTCACCTGCACTCATCTCTGTCAGTTGCACCTTAAACTTTGATTTGACTCCAGACTTTTTGTTGTTATAAAAAATTAATTCCAACCTCTCTAACCACCCACTTGTCTTTTCTCTCTTCTTCAGGTGCCTTTCATTATATGAACCCTCCACATGGCCTGAAAGGATGCTTCCTCCGTTAAGTCCGACATTCACCCCCCACTCATGCCTTTGTTGGACGTCCCCGGCCCAGAGGACACTCAGAGGACTGGGTGGGCGGAGCATTTGAGGGGTTCGCCCTCAGCAAGGGAACCAGTGTAACTGGTGTAGTTATGGCCATGGAGGAGGTTGACTGGAATAATCAGGACCAAAGGCAGAGCCTCTCCTGTTACCTGGCATTCACTTCGCCTCTGTGTCACGTCACGCTCCAAAAAGCACCAAGTACATGCTTGAAGAGGAAAAATGGACAAGGGGGAAGGGAGGAGTAAATAAATTCAAGATCCTCTATTTGATTTTTGTAATAAGGGGCAGAAATGCAAGTTGAAGTGGACTCTGTGCTTTTGGAGCATAAAATGATAAGAGTGGATTCATGTTGTCAGCAGCTCAGATGATAACATGTAACTTTAAGGATTTCCTCAACACAATGTCTTATGAATAATGATATTTACTTTACATCCATGTAATTCTTATGGAAGACATTGAAGAACTGAAGATGAGAATGCGACTACACAGGTAAAACCAGCAGAAGGGCACAAATTGCAGCTGAGTGGAGTCAGAGTGGAACCACTGCAACCCAAAGAAGTGCAATACATTCATACCTCATATGATGTAAATTAACAAGGTCATTAACCCTGATTATATGCTAAAATATGCTCTCTCCTTTCATTGTAATTCATGTTGCGTTATGTTGATCATTGATCAATCAGGGGAAAGCATAGTTAAAAAACAAAACAAAACAAATGTAGTCACAATATCATGAAGCCAAAAAAAATTCTCTGCCAGTGAATACATTATTCAACTTGACAGTTAATTTTATTTTGCATGTTTAAATTAGGTTTTCTTCAGGAACTTGCAAACATTACTTCCATTTCTTATTTATTTAGTATTGTTCAAGTGTTGTGTCTCCTTATGTATGTCTTTTATAAGCGCCATTATGTGCTTATGTAAGTCTTACACAGTGTTCATTATTCATTACATGTTGTTTTATATAATTTTCTTTTACATCTGCATAAAATGACTTTGTTGTAAGAAGTTTTGTGTACAATACAGCACTATTTACTATTTATAATAAACTATGTAAAATGCATAAAGTTGTGACTAAATGAAAATCATTTATGGAATAATTTATCAGTTAAACAACAGTCTTCTTCCATTTTCAGTCTCTGCTTTTCATTTTACACACTCCAGCTGTTCTCCCTCTACCTAAAGCCAGATGCTCAGTATAGAGACAATACCTGCTCTCTGTACAATGTGCTCTGTGGATGCTCCTGGAGCACTAAATCATAAATATATCCCCTTTCATAAACACTCCTTTTGGACAAATTCCTGCTCCCCAGGGGCTCCTTCACACCCCTTAATGACTAAAGCAGAGCTGCCGTAAATTATATAAGCACAGTGGTTCACAGACGCACTGGGACATCAGTCACTGACACAGCCGTACAGGGTTCAGAGGCTTTTGCTCTTACTGCCAAACAGAAAGGAAAACACTGTTCATCCAGTTGGCAAACCCCTCAAAAGATTACAGAGGTTTTATCAAGCCCTGTTTTTTCTTCTCTGGAGGTTTGAGGGATCAGGTATGCAGCTGACCATGTCAATCACAATGTGTGTCCGGATGGGTATAAATCAACATGCAGAGAGCAAAAAGAACATGATGGTTATTTTTTTCACACATTACTCTGCTTAATAAAATATGAAAACCTTGCAGGTTTTGACTTTTCCTAGAATTCATTTGTTTTTCACAAATCAAAACAGATCAAAATATGGACATTTATAGTTAAAATTTACCCCTAATGAAATATGTTGATTTTTTTTACTCTGTTCATTTAAACATTATCAGGAATTGGTTTGTATGTGAAGTGAAAGATATATCATTTTAACAGTTTGTAAGAGAAAAGAGATTTAGAAATATTTTTCCCATATTTTGAGTACGAAGTGTCATGTAATCAGCATATTCCAGTTAGATATTCAGAATTAGGATATGGATATGCAGGTATTATTCCATTTGTTTGGATATGTATACAGCATATTCAGAAAATGCATCTCATTAGGAAGTTCAGGTCAGCCACATTGGAGACAAAGATCCTGTCAGGAACAGATGGACGCTTCAAAGCAAAGTCCACAGCTCTCGTCAGAGGAAAACGTACCTAGGTCAGTGCATTAGAGCAGTCGTTAGATACAAACAAATATCTATAACTTGGCTATTTCAGCACAGAATTTGAAGGAATGAAACAGAGAAGCTGTGTTCACACAGCTGAACGTCAGTCGCCAGTGGAAAACTCTAAACAGCAGCATAAAAACAGATTAATTTTCATTGGTTATGGAAAAAGAATTTTGTATTTTTTTGGAATGAGAGGGAAAAAAATATTATGTGCATGCAAACATAGTCATTGTTTGAGAAGAATTACCAGACACGATGACAGTGAACATCTTTGTGGACATGAAACCGTGTCTGGTTAAATTTGACCCATGTGGCTGCTCTAGGTATGTAGAAAATTCAGGCTGTTGTAGTGTTGATACATTTTAATTCCATATATATATATATGATTTTTTTTATTCTAGTGTTTTTGTTTGCTTTTGTTTATGTCTGACATGACCAATAATAAGATTAAGATCAAGGTGAGATCACATTCCACTATTTCCTTTACACTGCAAACTTTTTTTTTTTTTTTACAAGCGCTCAACTTGTAAGACACAATGAGTGGAAAAGCCAAAGGGGTTGCTTTAGAGCAGAGTGTCACTCAAGCAGCAACACACTGGAGACAACTTAACCTCTGACCCCAACACTCTTTGAAATGAGTAGACTACTTGACCGGAGCTGACAACAATCCAGGCGTCTCTGCTGCTTCCAAGCTTCGCAATTGAAAGTGAAGGGAGGAGCACAAAAAGGACGGGCTGAAAAAAAAAGCTTCAGATTGGAAAAAAAGAGTTAAAAGAGAGTTTTGGAAAATAATTTAAGCCATGGAAAATAGTAATCTTAGACTGTATGACTGATTCAGATTCATTTCTGATCACATTTAAAGGAAATACTTACACATTTCCATTTGTAAACTCACGCTATTGTGATCAAAAGGTCACGGTTGTGGTTCTATTTCCGATCAGAACAAATAGGAGTGGGCTTTATCTCTCAAATACCACCTTATCAAGACCCTCGTAGAGTGGCTCGGTGATTCATAGCGTGCCTTTCCTAAAACAGTCTAGTGCTCGCCTCTCACAATTTCCATCGGTAGTAGAGACACCTTAGTCCCTTTTTCTGCTGTGCTTCAGTTTGTTTCTGTCCAGATCCTCTGCGTTGGATATGAAAAGTATGAACCAGACTTTCCTGCTTTCTCTACTTTCCAGATGCCAGCATATTTTTGAGGACACTGGTGTGGACATGAGTGGGCATCAGATTAACAGGAATATGCTGCTGAACGCCACGGACAGCCCCGTATCCAGCACCGGTCCAGTGTCAGCCATCTCTAGTACAAGGAAATCCTACGACAATGCCTACTTTTACATCCTGTTTGTTATGTTCTTCTACTCCTTCCTCGCCATGGCGCTTTTCAAATGCTTCATACGCAACGACGAGGAAAAAAAGGACCCCTACGAGGAGTTCATAAACACCGGGCGGCCGTCAACACAAAAATTCAACCCAGGCCACATGGCAGACAAGTATTACTTTGAAGAGGAGAGCAGTCTGTGAGCCATAGGCTTTCTGAGGAGAAGGAGGGAGACTGTGAACGCATGGGGGATGTTTTGACAGTCACCAAGCCAGAAAAACGTCACTACTCAAGCAAGACCTGCTAGTGATTTTACAAACCCCATAGTAACTTCATTTTCCCCCTTTTCCTCTTCCATATGACAATCAGAAATCTCACGCAAGCAGGCAGGCAGGAGGAGACGGCTGCCTCTGATGATCTGAGAAAAGGGTGGAAACATGGAAAAGTGTGGGTCAATGGCAGGCCGGAATCTCCTCCTGTGAGGCCCAATCAGGATCAATAACACTGGGGCTTTCAACATGCAAACACCGCAGGGAACCATGGATACCTTAGCAGACTGATGGTGTGGACAGCAAAGACACTGTGTGAGGAAAAGAGAGCCAGAGGACTGACCTGTGATTGTATTTTCCATTCCTTAAATACTTAACTGAACATCTCAATTCAATTTGTCCTAAGATAAAACAAATTCAAATTAGACACAGCTGTAAACTACTGCACAATTAATCAACTTGCAATATTTGCATTTCCCCACTGTTGGAACTAGAGCTGCACAATCTGGTGAAAAAGTAATATTGCACTTATTGCTGGCAATATTGCAGTTCCAATTTGAGTGTAGTTGCTCGGTTGCCAATGAAAATACACATATTACACATTTAGGAATATCAAGTCAGATACAAACTTATAACAACCAGAGAAACATAAGATGCTAGTAGTTGCACAGGACCTATCAGCAGATGACAGAGGTTGTGTTTTTTTTAACATTTCTGACAGCTAGACTGCCCTCAACCCTCTTAGATCTGAAACTTTAATTAAAAAAATGATAAAATGACTTGAACTGGTATTTCATTCTAAACAGAATGATTACAAATACATTTTATCCTGTCAGCCTCATTTTATTTGTGGAAAATACACCAATTCCTTCAAATCTGTCCTGCGATATATTCAAGAAAAAATAGAACAGGGGCAAATTATGAAGAAAAATGAGTTCATATAATTAAAAAAAAGTGATTTGAAGCAGAAGATGTAAACAGGTTATAGTAGAGTCTGATTGTTAGTGCATAATTGTGATCTCTGAACTCTAAGACGGCACTGGATCAAGACCCGTCATTCATATGCAATGAAAGACAAAGGTTTGGAGACACCTGCTCCATTAATTTTCTTTATTTTCATCATTTACAACATTGTGCATTAATACCGGAGACATCCAAACTGTGGAAAAAGCCATATGGAATTATGTAGTAAACAAAGAATGAACCTGGACCATGTTTTATATTTTAGATTGTCCAAAGCAGCCACATTTAGCTATGATGACAGTGTTGCACCTTCATAACATTCTCACATCAGAATCATGAGGTAGTCACATGGAACACCTTTCATTCCAAGAGTCAATGCATGTGTTTTAGCCCATCAGTTGTCTTGTGCAGAGCAAGGGTAGGTACAGAGTCAAAAGTGTTATTAATGCTACTACAATGACTGTGCAAGTATATTGTGGCAATGAATATACAGTTAAGTAGCTGACCATCAAACGCTATGCTGAGACTTTCATGAGGACTGTATCATTTCTAAGGCTGGTAATTCTAATAAACGTCTCCTCTGTAGCAGACATAGGAGAGGAGGTCCTCATGGGAGCCAGTTTCATCATAGTATTTGATGGTTTTTGGCTGCATTTGGGGGCACATTTAAAATTCTTGAATTTTTGTGGCTTGACCATCATTTCTTAGTCTTTTCTCTTGACTTAACAGAGTGTTTCCTGCCATAACTAGGATTTATACAGTAATTGTAGTAGCACTAATAAGGCTATCGAGTATATACCTGTTTCTGCAGAAGGCACGTTAAGAAGGCAAGACATGGCACAAATTACTCAAGTGTGATTTGAAAACTGTTCCTTGTCACTAGTCACCAAACTACCTACTGATTCTGATGAGAATATGTAAAGCAGTCATCAAACCTAAACGTGGCTACTTTGTTCCGGCTTGTTCAACACTTTTTTGTTTAACACCACACATGTTCTTTGACAGCTTGAATATCTTCAGTATTAATGTGCAATGTTGACAATGATAAAAATAAAGAAAAAACACTTAAGCAGAAGGCGTGTCCGGACTTTTGACTGATAGTGTAGCTGATAAAACTTCATGAACTCACAATTGATGTGACAAACGTTTCCCGGGCACTTTAATACCACAGCATTATTTTTATTTGCATTTTTTCATACACAACTAGTTTCACAACGTAATTTGCGTTTTTGTATGATACAACGGACAATACTTTCACCAGGAGGATATGATTTCAAAATGTCCGCGGACATAATTTTATGTATTAAATAAAAAACGTCATCCAGCATTCAGATTGATTCTAATTAAAGCCACGCTGCGTGTAATAAATGGTGGGTCAGCTCAGAGGCCTGGACGACATTCCTTTGCGATGACATTGTAACTGATATTGGGAGAGTCGACGCGGAGCTGCAGGGCCGCTTCAACCCCCTGGTGACCCCGCATGATCTAAGTTTACAAAGCTGTGGGGAAACGTGAACCCGACACTCGCTCCGTGAATTAACTTCAATTGCGCTTCGGGATCGTGGAGACGACTTTCAAAATGAACACGCGCTTCTGATTTGCGCCACACACCGCTAACATTACCTCCGCGGACCGGGGGAGGACGCAGCTGGACAGATCGAGGACACACCTGATGATGACCGCGCAGGCGCACAAGGGTCGACGAGCGAAGACATTTCCAGGGGGGCGATTGGGAGGGTGGGGCCGTCCCTGTCCGTCTTTAATAAAACGTCTATTCGTTCCACTATCAGTTTTGTTTTGTCGTCTATTTTGTTCAGTCTTTGTTCAACATTGTTGCTCACTTTCCTCATGTTTAAAAAAAAAAAAAATCATATTTGTACATTGTTGTGGCTCCTGTTCTTCCTTATACTCATTTTGTTTCAGTTTTTGATCAGATTTGACATTTTTCTTTCCGCTTTTCTTCATGTTGTCAGTTATTTTGTTTACTTTTATTACTTTTACTTGATTAAAAAAAAGGTTTTTCAAAATATTTTCTTCCTCTTTGCTCCTGATATTGCTTATTTGAGTCATATTGGGTCAATTTCTTGACGATTTTGTTCATTTCTGTTCATTGTTTCATTTTGTTATTTTTTGTGGCTTATTTTTTATTTCTATTTATTTCGTCATTTTCATCATAATTTTATGTAGTCTTAATTTCTGATTATTTTCTTACTTTTGTTCATTTTATTGCCATTTTCTTGCAGTTGTTAATATTTTGCATTTTTTCTGGATTATTCTTTTTGTCTTTGTTCATTTTGTTGCTTATTTTGTTCATTTTTCTTTTGCAGTTCATTTGTTTGATTTTTCATTACTTATTTTCTTAATTTTGTTAATTATTTTGTTTTCCTATTTTCTTCTTTTTGCTATGTTTTGTTCACTGTTCCAGTCATATTTATTCATTTTCTTGACGGTTTTGTTATTTTCTGTTCTTTGCTTGGATGCTTTTGTTCATTTTTTGTGGCTAATATTTAGTTCTGCTCATTGCGTATTTTCATGATGATTTTATTTATTTTTCTTTACTTCCATTCATTTTTAATTTTTTTGTTCATTTTGTCACTTTTTTTTTCTTACCATTTTCCTAATTATTTTGTTAATGTACTTTCTTAATTATTTTCTTACTTCTTTTGTATTTTTTCTGACTATTCTGTTTATCTTTACTCATTTTGTTGCTTTTCTTCTTCGCATTTGTTGCTTTAATGTTTGGTTCACTTTATCAAAAATTTTTGTTCATAAGTGATAGTCATGGTGTTGCTTAATTTGATCATGTTTGTTGCAGTTTTTGTTGGTTTTTGCTTACTCATTTTGTTTTCTGTGTTAATTAGTTTGTTTACTTTTATTTATTTTTATTATTTTGTTTATCTGTAAACATTTTTCTAAGTATGTCTTTCTTCTTTATTCACCTTTTTCAACTTTTGACTTTTCATTTTGTTGTTTATTTGACACTAATTTACCCATTTTGTTGCTTAAAAACCCAGACAAAATGTTTTTTGTGCCTCACTGTTGTTCATAACATTAATTCAAAATGAGCAAAGGAACTTCAATTTTCGTAACATTAGATGGAGATGGAAAGAATAAAATACATAAAAGTTGTGATATGTGGTTTTATGTGGCACCCCTTTTATGTCCAAATGAAACCTCCACCCTTGGACACACTGGAACCTCTGTCTGAGGAACTCTCTGGGGCCAAAGGTGGGTCTGGGCTGACAATGGTGGTCTAATTTGAGGTATCCGCTGCTGAGGTTATGCCTGTCCTCGAGGCCATATGGGCTGTTTCCTCTTCTGACTCTTAATTAAATTTTGGTCTCATCCTCCTTGAAGTGCCGGGGTCACCACATTTAGACCCACCAAAGCAAATAGCACTGCCTTGATGTTTCCGACTAGTCTGACCTAAAGCAACTCAACGATACTGGTAAAATATGGCCATTTAAGTATTTTTTGAAGTATGTTAGTAAGGATTGTTGTAATTCAGTGTTTCAGGACCCAAAAAACGACATTTAGCATCTCTGTCTGACCCAACTGTTGAAATCCACAGAAATCAGCACTTTAACCTTTTTGACAATTTCTAATTTAAACAACAAAATGTAATGGACATTGGACAGAGACTTAACAATGAACGTAGGTGAACAAAATCTGTACAACATAAGGAAAATAATCAACGAAACAAAACAAATTAAATAAAAAAACTAAAAGGCATGAAAATGAACAAAATAATCAATGAAATCAACAAAGTATGTATAAAAATGAGCAAAAGTGCAAAAACCATAAATAATATATGAAGACATTGAATAATAATAAGTAACCAGATGAACAAAATGAAAAAAATGAACAAAATAATCAAGAAGATTCACAACATATGCAGAAAAATCACCAAAGTGAATAAAACCTGAACAATATAATGAACAGAACCAGCAAAATAACCAATGTAATACACAAAATGAATATGAAGAAACTTTCCTTTAGTGTCCAAAGTATTTTTTATAATAATTGAATTTCCACATGTCAAATATACAGGTCACACATCAGAAGTCAAAACAAAGGTACATGTACAATTCCAAATATTTCAACTACATGAAACCCCTTAGAAACTAGAACAACCTCATACAATGTAACTGTTCACATAATGCAAAATAAAATTAATATTTTCATATGTGAGACCTACATGTACAAGCATTTGTGTATTTTTCATATATCATCAATATCTGTCTTCATACATTATGACACAAGTATTATGACAGCACAAGGTCTTGCACCTTCCACCTTTTGGACATGTCTTTCCAAATACAAAGGACTTTGCTGTTCCATATTTTTGTCATATGCACTAAACTAATAAGAACCCCCCCTTCCCCCGCCCTAAAAAAAACCAAAACAAATACAAAAAACAAACAAAAAACAACAACAACAGTATAATAAATAAATTAAGTAAAAATATATGGTAAATGGTCTTGCACTTACATAGTGCTTTCTACCCCGTGTACTCAAAGCACCTTACACTGCTTTCCAGTCACCCATTCACACACCAGTGAACGACATGGGATTCTGTGTTTTGCTCAAGGACACTTCGGCCTGTGGACATGAGAAACTTTCCATTTCGTGCACAACTCCATCTATTGACCCCATTGGCAGATCAAAAGCTCGCTTAGTCTAAAAATAAATCATATAATAGATAAAAGAAACACAAATGACCAAATGATCTAAAAACATAATTCAAAAAAGAAGAAAACAAACAAATTCATACAAATAATCAGTATTCATAGCCTTTGCTGTGAAGATCAAAATTGAGCTCAGGTGCATCTGTTTCCACTGATCATCCTTGAGATGTTTCAGCAGCTTCATTGGATCCACGTGT
>JAQQAE010000776.1:8715-29698 GCA_029823295.1 Pseudamia nigra
CTGAGTGCATGTGAATTGTAGTCTTAGTTTTCTGTTTTTAACTGACGGGAGTGTCTCCACATGTGATCATCGCTGCTTCAAGCTTTGACATGTTATACCGTACGTCCACTGATGCTTTTCTGCATTACTCAGTTGTAACCAGTGGTCATTTGAGTTACCTTTCCATCACCTTGAACCAGTCTGACCATTCTGCTCTGACCTCTGGCATCAACAAGGTCGTTTCATCCAGAGAACTGTTGCTCACTGGATATTTTGTGTTTTGCAGACTAGAAGTGGTCGTGTGTGACAATCCCAGCAGATCAGCAATATCTGAAATACTGGCACCAACAACCATGCAATGTTCAAAATCCTCATTTGCATGCTTGGTCTAAAATTGCCTGGCTGTGTCTACATGCTTAAATGCAGTGAACTGCTGCCATGTGATTTGATGATTAGATATTTGAGTTATCACAACAAGTAGATCTTAATGAAGTGTTGAAAGTTCTTAAGAAATTAATAACGGATTGGATGTATATTGCGCTTTTCTAGACACTCAATGACACTTTCCATTGATTCCATTATTCATTCATTGGTGATAAGCTACATCTGCAGCCACAGCTGCCCTAGGGCAGACTGACGGAAATGTATCTGCTAATCTGTGCCAACGGCCTCTCCGACCACCACCAAACATACATTCACGTGTTGTGAAGTGTCTTGCCCAAGGAAACAACGACATTGACTAGGATGGAGCAGGGTTCGAACCCCCCCTCTACTCCCTGAGCCCCAAGTTCATGAAAATTTGCATTACAGTCAATGGCAAAAGAAAATGCAAATGATTTTGATCCCATTTAAATGATGCCATCATCTGCACATATAATTGACCAGTTGGGTTGCGAAAACCAAACGGACCTGAGAAAAACAAAACAAGTACCGTGCTGAATCAACTGGGATTGCAGCACCGAGTCCAATGAAGTAATCAAAAAAGTGTGCACGGATAAAAACTTTGCACGTCAAGAAAGCATCAGTTTGTTGTATAACTGCTGGGATATAAGACTGAAAATGCATAATTACAAAGACTCTAAACTGGAAGTCGCATAAGTGACATCAAAACTTCATCTCTAAGAGCGACTTACAAGTTTCTGCCCCTCAGTGTGAGCCAACATGTAATGATTTTCACCCATTGTACAATGTTATTCTCGACGAACAGAGTGAAATGTACTGAGATGCTGTAGTAGTGTTTGTTTCACTGCTGATGGAGTATAGTGTGAGAGGATGGTACAACACACCAAGACCTTTCACTCAAAACGAGATTCATTTCAATCGTTTTATGACAAACTATGATTTTCTTTTGTATAGAAATACATCTATGTGGTTGATGCACCTACAGATAATCTTGGATTATGATTGGCACTATGCAAAAACAATTCAAGGGAACTGATGGCGTAATTCAATCTGGTCTCTCGCATAGAGGGATTCATATATTTTCCAAAATAAGGTCGCAAAACCTGGAAATAAGGCTGTGGAACCTAGCCTGTTGTGCAGTATGATAACACAGATTTGACACCATGATGACAGGTTACACTGTAGTTTGTGTTGCATTACGTTATTAATTATTCATTTTGTTTGCTATTTTGTGTAATTTGGTTCATTTGTCCTCATTTCAGGGTTTTTTTTGTCCATTTTTGTTCATTATCTGTAATATTTTTCCTGTTGAGCTTATGTTGTTCATTTCATTCACTATGTCGTGTAATGAATTTGAAGGCAGTGATGAAAATTCATGCCTTGTCCACGGTTGGTGGGCTGTGACTCGGCAAACAGTAGAAAATGTGGGTGAGAACCAGTAGTTTAGATTTTTTCATATCCGTACAAGTCAGTGGAAAAATACAGCTGTGGCATTATCTCCTCGAAAGTCAGACGCACTCACGCTTCCATTTTCACTTTGATGCAATCTAGCAGAATTATTATTCAGAAAAATGACATGGATTTATTACCATCTTATCTGCAGTAGGATTATGACTTTTAAGATGCAGCAGAGCAAAACAAAAATTATTGCTATCACTCATGTGAAAAGTGACTGAAATATTTCCTGATTACATTTTGGTGTATTTGTCTTTATTTTGTTGCCATTTAGAAATGACTGCTGGATATTCTTTGCTTGTTTTACTACAGGATGTATGGATTTTCTGTGCCTGGAGGAGATGTTCTGTTTCTGGCCAGTCTGTGTTTTTAAGTGTCTTCAGCTGTAGCACTACTTCGCCATTGTTATTTATTGATACCGGATGTATTCTCCAAAGACTCTTTTTAGCGCAGATGTGAAAGGTGCAGCAGTGCTATCTTTGTCCCAGTCTTTCTCGTTTGTGTTTTTTCCTCTCTGTCTTCTTGCCCCCACCTCTTTTTTCTTCTCTCTCTCTCGCTCTCTGTGCCTCCCCTGGCAGTCTTCACCAGCCTGTGCAGCCTTTACTAACTAGCTGCACACTCCCACTCATAAGAAAATGATGATGAGACAGCAAAACCACCGCACAGACAATGCACAGCACAAAGAGAGGCTGCAGGATGGGAGAGCACGACAGAATGAGAGCCATCAGTCTTTTTTATGCACTTTTACCACATATATGTTCATCCTGAGGGAATAGTATGTCTCTGTCTCGGCCGATCTGCCTGTGCCTGTCCCTTTGTTGTCATCATTCACAGCGTTTTCTTTCCTCATCTAAGCGCTCACTCCCTACCTTAACTTATTAAATCTCTCACCACCTTCCCCTGTTTCCTTTCCCCTTCGTCCATTCCTTCTGCCCTGCATCCTTTCTGTCTCTTGCCACTAAGTGGATGGCTTATATAACACCATACACCTTGAGGGACTTCCCGCCTCCCTTTCTCACCCCACCCTTTTAGTCTCTTTTCCTTATGTGTGTGTGCATTTTTTCCTTCTGCACCACCTTACGCTCTCCTCCTGCCCCCAAAGTCATCTTTTATGCTTCTCTTCCATCCTCGTTTTTCTGTTGCTGACTGTACCTTTGAAACGAATCCTCCTCCTGAGTGGAGATTGTCTGCACAGAGTCAGTTGCAGTACAACAGAACACAGTAATGCAGTCAGAAATGCTATAATGTCAATAATCATCACAATAACTTTTAGATGCCTGATTTATTTGAATCTAAAGGCAGATTTTGAAACCAGATGATTGTTTGTGGTTTTAAATTATTTGTAAAAGACAAGATAAAGGTGACACAACAAATACAAAAATATGAAAAGAATGTGGAAATCATTTTAAAAGATCAAAAAGAAGATCTGAAACAATGCAAAAGACAAAAAGATGAAAAGATGCCAAAAGACATAAATACTGCACAAGTACAAAATATGATGTAAAATTAAATACAGTGCAAAAGGTGTGAAAAGATGCAAAAGGAAGCACATAATATGATGTAAAAAATGCATACAAAAGGTTGAACACTGTGAAGGATGCAAAACAACATGAAAGTCCTAAGAAAGTAAAAATAAAGAGTAAATACAATGCAAAAGGTACAAGCTGATGAAAAATGCAAAAAACATATAAAAGCTGCAAAAGGACAAAGTATGTCAGAAATGCACAAAATGAAAAAAATTGAAACTGTGAAAGATGCAAGACTGATGCATGAAAAACTGCATAAAGTTGTAAAAAATGAAAAAAGAGATGAAACACAATTCAAGAGGTGCAAAAAGGTGAAAAATGCAAAAAGATATAAAAGCTGCAAAAGGGGAAAAAAGTTTTAAAAAATGAAAATGCCAAAAAAAAAAGCAAACGGTTGAAAAAAATGAAAAATGCAAAAAGACATGGTGGACTCAAAGTGATGCAAAAAGTCATACAAAATGAAAAATACAGATGAAATACAATGGAAAAGGTGCAAAAAGATGAAAAAAGATCCAGACATAGAAGCTGGAAAAAAGAAGAAAATACACTGAAGAGGATGCAAAAAAGATTTAAAGCCGCAGCTGGTGCAAAAATGACTCCTTCACCCTTTTAGTCTTTCTTCCACATTTTTTTTTCTTCTGCACCCCCTTCCTCTTTCCTCCTCCCCCAACAACATCTTTTATGCTTCTCTTCCATCCTCGTTCTGTTGCTGACTGTACCTTTGAAACAAATCCTCCTCCTGAGTGGAGATTGTCTGCACAGAGACAGTTACAGTACAACACAGCTGATTATACGTTCAAAAATGCTCCGTTGATATTGACTATTATAATTATTGTCAAATGATTATTTTGTTTTAGTGTAAAGGTGGATTTTTGGAGTGAAAATAAAGAAACCAGATGATTATTTGTGGCTTTAAATTGTTTGTAAAAGACACAAGAAGCCAAAAGAGATGCAAAAACTATGTAAAAGATGCAACAACATGAAAAAAGACAAAAGCAATGTTCAAGATGAAAAAGACAAAGTTGCAAAGAGTGCGTGGTGAAAAAGATGTAAAAAACATAATGATTCAAACAACTTGACAAAAAGATGCAAAAAGTTGAAATATGTCAAAAATATGGAGGAAAAATTATCAAAAAGATGAAAACAATGTAAAAGACAAAATGTGAACAAAGGCAAAAATGTAAAGCTGCAAAAGGACAAAATATGATTAAAAAATGCAAAAAGGTTGATAACTGCATGAAAGATGCAAAAGATGTGAAAGACAAACAGATGCACTAGATGAAAAAAGAAAAATAAACAAGGAGTGCAATGAAAAAGGTGCAAAAGATGAAAAAGATCCAAACATAAAAAAGGAAAAAGGAAGAAAATAAATTGAAAAAGA
This sequence comes from Pseudamia nigra, assembly GCA_029823295.1. NCBI lineage: Eukaryota > Metazoa > Chordata > Actinopteri > Kurtiformes > Apogonidae > Pseudamia > Pseudamia nigra. Next base: position 13,459 of record JAQQAE010000776.1, read on the forward strand.
TGCAGAAAAGGTCAAAATAAATAGACACAACAAAAATTAGTTCTAACGTGCAAAGAAACATTAAAGATGCAAAAATACAAAAGTGATGGAAAAAACATAAAAAACATAAAAATGCAAAAGATGAAATGTTTTCTACAAAACGCACAAACAAAAAAGTGATATAAAAGATGAAAACAGTAAGACAAAAACATTATCAAATACAGAAAGACATGAAAAAACGCAAAAAGATATAAAATGCTCAGACATGAAATAGTTTCAAAAAGTCAAAATTGAGTGTATAAAACACAAAAAGATGTAACAGATGCATCGACATAAAATGTATGAAAAGGACAAATGCAACAACAAAAACAAAAAAGATTCAATGAAAAATATGTGAAACATACAGTACAAAAAGTCAAAAGATGCCAGAAGGTGAAAAAGACAAAAATGATGTAAAATATGTAAAAACACAGAATATTTTCTGTCTAACATCTATTTTACACGTGCCAGGTTACTGACGTTCAAACAGAATGAATACAGTCACTGTGTAAGTGCTGTTGGCTACAAACCAGTTTCCCTGTGGGGACAATAAAGATCTTGATCTTTGACTTAAGCTCTTATCAAAAGGAAAATGACAATAAATCAAGATTAAATATCACTATATAATACATAAATGTGTCCCAATAATGATAATGATGCATTTGTTACAAGTTACAATTAAATCAGTAAAGACAATCGAAAGAAAGTTGTAGGTCATGCGACTGATGAAATAAATTTATTGAGCAAAAAGAAGATAGAAGAGGATGTAATTTGTGTTCGGATAGCAGTCATCCTCATGTGTAGTGTTTTATGTCTTAAGAGAAAATGTGCAATTTGAAGATTTTGGGGTACATGAATGTGAAACCATCATAAGTAAACAATGCCGCACCTATTTTTGATGCTGGTTTTGTGCACGATTGTACACTTTAACCCTTGTTGCATCCGTCGCTGCAGGAAATTCACCTTTAAAATCTAAAAACCAAAAAATGCAACAACTTCTGCATGTATTATCCCATATGTCTCGGTATACCCACAGGCCTTTTCCCCTATGAATGCAATTGAGCGATCACACATACACTCCCCTGACTTGTCACCTTAAATTCAACACCTATTGCAAACTGCTTTCCTCTCACCTCTTTCTCAATGGCTGCATCACTCGGCTACTTTTTACACCACGCTCGGATTTTCCTCATCGTCGGTTTTCATATTCAGCACATCTCCGTTCTCCCACTTTCATCCTTGCACAATCTGCCTACCTGCGATTCCATCAAAACCTATACCCATTGTAAGACTTTATCTCCCACTATTCCTCTACTCTCAAACCCAATCTCGACTTCCTCCCCACCCTCCCCCTCCCTCTCTAAATATAGTCCCTTTGAAGCATAGCTGTGTTGTCTCTTCCCACAACACTACGAGACAAAAGTCTGTCATCTCACATCTGAGCAGCAGGGATAGAAAGCAGAGATAAGATTGATGGCCCAAAAAGAACACTGGTTAAGAGAATTGATATTCATCTGCCTCAGCATGTGAAAAGAGATGAAAAAGGATGGGAGTGGAGGATGAGGATCCGGCGAAAGGAGTAGTTATAAGACGGATGATGCAAAAAAAACGAAAGAGAGGGAGGGAGAGAGGTGTTATGACATTTCTGTTCCTCATTGTGTAATTGAATAATAATCTCTCCGGAGGCCTGACCTAGTAACGTATGCATGTGTGTGTGTGAGCCTGTCTGTGGCTTAATGCGTGTGTGTAGGTGCAATCCATACACGCTGAGGGATGACTGTGAAGGTGTGAGCTCCTTTGTGTGACAGAAAACGTGTAAGACAGACGAGACAACAAATGAGCACAGAAGAGCTGTTGCATGAAAGGAACGTGGCACAATACCTCCACCTACTGGCCATAAGCGGTCATTACGTCTGATGCAGGTTACACACTGCAGTGAAGGATAATTCCCAACTCATCAGCTCACCTGCAGGAGCCCTTCTAATGACTTCTACTTTGTCTAATTACAGATTGTGTGATTTACATAATACGTATAGTTAGTATTATAAACAGTGGAGATCTCAGCATGGAGGCTGAATGCAAAATGATAACACATCATTTCGTCCCAGTGGTTCACGGAGGAGCCTCGAACCCGATTCATTCCTTTCTGTACCACTTACCATCAGTGACATGTAGAGTAACCGGAAACAGTACTTAAGGAAAATACTGCTACTTTATAATTCTAATGACTCAAGTAGAAGTTGAAGGACTCATAAACATAAGTACTTGTAAGAGTAAAAACGTGTCTCATAAAAAACACTCAAGTAGTTTATTGCAATCTAACATACGACCTTCAAATTGGTTGTTTTTCTTTATTCCCATGATTATTTTGATTTTTTTTGTTGATTTTTGTTGCTTATTTTGTTCATTTCTTTAACGTGACTGTTTTTTGTTTTTTTATTTTACCTTTGGCAATCCTTAATTTGTTAATTTTTTTACTAACTTTGATGCTTTTTTTTGCTAATCTTTTTGATCATTCTGATCATTTTTGCTCATATTGTTGCTTACTTTGTTCATTTGTACTGATTATTTTGTTAATTTTGGTCATTTTGCAGCTGTTTGTGACTATCTTTGCTCATTTTTACTTATTCTCTTGCTTAGTTTGTTCATTTTGACCATTTCCTTGATTAGTTTGCTCATTTTTTTATTTAACTGATTTTGTGTACTTATTTTAAGAGAGGCCTAGGTCACCAAACTTACAACAACGGTGCAGTTGAAGTCCTGAAGAAGGCTGAGGTGGATTTTAACTAATTTTTTTCTTATTTTGTTTATTTGTACTTACAGTTTATAATTTATTTGGCCGCTTTGTTTTGCTCATTTTCATGAAAATTCTGTACATTTTTCTTTTCATTTTGTTGCTTCATATGAATATTTTTGAAAATCTTTGTTCATTTTGTTGCTTAGTTTATTAACTGATTATTTTGTTCTTTTTAAAAAAATTTCAACCTTTTTTACTTCTGCTCGTTGAGGTGGAGCAAAATGTAACTGAGTAGAAGTACAGTGCATTTTTTCATTACAAATGGAACCAAGTTAGAGTAAATGTATCCTGCAAAACACCTACTCTCTAAAGTACATTTTATGGGAGAAACTACTCAAGTACATGTAAAGAAGTAAATGTATTTGAGTACTACCCACCCCTGACCACTACAGTTGTGTTTCAGAAGGACTTTAAGTTGCCTTCGTTAAATCCTCACTAACGTGTTGTCATTTGTGATAAACTGAGGTGAACTTGGTGCGACCCCTCAGAGGACTGAGGGAACAATCAACAGTGAAGTTGTGGTTCTATGTTGCCCATAATTCATTGCAGTTTTTCATTTAGTGCAAAAACTTTAGTCACTTGGGGTTTGTTGTCTTTTCTTATCTTGTTTTCAGGTTTATAAAAACCATACAGATGTACAAAAAATAAATAAACATCACACTCAGTATGGGAGTAGAATGTACAGGTATCCACCTTTGGTTGGTTTTTGTGGATTTATGGTAAATAAAAATTCAGACAATATATGCACTGTATGAACATATGCATATCTGAGCTAAATTGCTTCAACAGGCAAAAATCCATATTTAGTGTGACGTCCATTCCTTTGGGCCATAAGGAGTCCAAACACAACTGACAGGTACTGAATGAAAGCTGGTTTAAGTCACTAAAGCTCATATTTTCTGTCAAACAGTTTGAAATATTTAACGTGCGAGGGGAGGTAACCCTTAATACTGGCTCTGTTAATATGAAATGTCACCACTGAAGAATAAATAACACATCAATCATGGCAATTTTATAATTCTAGCCTTTTATTGCAACTTTTATCGTAAAGTGGGAGTTTTATGTTAATTTTTAACATTAGCATCTACTCATTTGCATGGTGATGATTGTATTTTTATGCTGCTACATTGTTTATATACTGTTTTGTGGTTATATGGTGTCTATGTGATTATCTGTAGACAGCAGCGCTGTGCTAAAAGTGCACTCTGTACTCAATCCATGATGGCTTGGGCAGCGAATGAATACGGGCAGGTGCTTTCTGTCCGTCCTCCCTGACCACCTTCCCTCAGCCCTCCATGTGCCCTCCGTGTGATGTGGGTAATTACATGAGAGCAAGGGCTGAGGGCAAGTCAATGAGAGGAGCTGAAGGGGCTTTTAGAATACAGGGACAGAGCCTAAGACGTAGATTGTGTGTAATAGACGGCCAAACCATCTATGACATCACTCGTTGTCCTGTGAAGAGTTTCCGGGTGTTAACCAACTGACTACTCCCGGTGACCAAAAGTGGACCTAGAGGTGGCGTGTGTGCAGAGCTGAGGTTGGCCGAGTCAAACAGGCTTGGACACAACCGTTAAAGGTGCAGCCTGCAGTATTGGGAAACTAGTTAGTAGCCAACCTTATGTGTATAAATGATTAGACAGGTGACCTGCCAGTCAACACAGCTTTTTACCTGTAACATGCAGACTCTCATTTTCTAGCTCCTTAGTAACTATCAGTATGACTGTCTGCGCTGTTTGTGCACCTACAAAAGAGGCTTCACAACTTTGTCAAAAAAGTGTTTTTTCAAAATTCAGTGCAGATGTTTTAAATTAGATTGTGCAGAAGTCAGTAACTGCCCATACTATTTTGAACAGTATAAATTTGTTGATGAGAACCAAACTCAGTACAAACCAGGACGAGGAGCATCATCAACCTTTGTGATCTGAAGAGCTATTTTTGTCCAGAAAGGAATAAAGTATGTTTATCATGAGCTGTTTTGTATAAAATGTAGCCATTTATGTCACATGCACAGGTTTCTGCTTTAACTTCACCCATTCATTGATTTTATTCATTTCGTTTTGTATTTTGTTCATTTTATTGATTATTTTGTTGATTTTTGTTTATTTAAATGTTGTATTTTACTGTTCATTTCGGACCATTTTATTGACTATTCTGTTCAGTTTTTATTCATTTTACTCATTTCACTGATTGATTTTTTTTTTCATTAAATTATGTCCATTGTAGACTGTATCTTTAAAGCACTTATGTCTTAAATTGTGCTCAAATATCTGGACCATTGAAAAGGGGGAACTTACAACGTTCCCAAAGGTGGAGCTGCCCCACAGACACTCTCTACAGTAGACCCTTTTACAATTTATCAACAAGCTCAGTTCATAAGTGAACTCTCACACATTTTAAGAATGTAAGTATGGCCGACCAGGGCAATGTTCAATCTATGGGAGGATATTTTCATGTGACAACTACACACTAGTTTTGTTCATTTTTACTCATTTTGAGCAAAGCCACAGGAGCCACTGACACTTGTGTGTTGGGCTCACAGCTCAGCCACAGAGGTCGCCGCTGGCTCTAGAATGGTCCCCTGTATCTGCTCACTGTGCCCGTCCATCAGCGCTGCCTGCCAGGGGAGCCCGGTCCATCACATGTACTGTGTGCACGCCGCTTCCCCTGCAGCCACTGCATACATCGCCATGGACAGGGTCTCCTTCCGCCTCAGTGACCCGGCCCATGGCTGGCTCAGGGGTGAACAAAAGACAGGAATGCAGATTATCATTCTCAGCACTTGCCGCAGGGCCTTTAGTGGAAAAAATGGGCTATTTTAAATGTAGAGGGAATAAAAGATGTAATACTTTATCTCTTGAAGGAGCAGCCAACAATCTGTTCAACTTTATTTTATTTTATTTTTGTTTTACCTGCAGTGCTGAAACCATTATTCAGATCTTTTACTCAGGGAGAAGCAAAAACAGAAAATAGAGTTCAAGTAAATTTCAGTTTCAGTTACTCATCAGTTTATCTGTTCTTTTTTGTTCTGTATTTTTTGTTGTGTATGATATTAATTGAATCACCACCATTACCTTTTTATTGAGTATTTTGTTCAGTTTTTATTCCTTTTTGCTCACTTTGTGAGTTGTTTTCTTCTTTTTTGATTACATTGTTCAGTTTTGTGCGAATTCTGTTCATTAATTCTTAATTTACGTTTAATTTTGTTGATTTTTTTCATTTTATTGTGTACTTTTTTCCTTTTGGACCAGTATATTGATTATTTTGGTCAGTTTTGTCCATTTTTGTTCATTTTGCTTGATACTGTTCATTTTTTTTTTTTTGCCTTTGGTCATTTGTGACCATTTTATTGATTACTGATTAATCTCAAAAGGTCAGAATTTTGCCCATCACAGATCAAAAGAAGTAATGAGAAACCATTTAAAATAAACACATTTATACAAATAATAAGTATATTTACAGTATGTCTCAAAATAAATCAGGAGTAGCCAATTGTGAGGAGTTATTTCCATCAGTAGACACTGGAGAGGAGCCTTCAAGTAATATAGATTACATAACATATACCAACATAATGAGGAATTCCTGATAAATGCTGAGAACTATTGATTACGTGTATCTGCCTTTCTTCTTTTTTACATATCCTATTTCTGTCTTCTTTATTTTCCAGACTGCGGAGGGAGGGATACACGGTGCAGGTCAGTGTCAACGACTACCTTGACATCTACTGCCCACACTACAACGCCAGCCATCAGGGGATGTTAGAGCGCATCGTGGCCGAGCAGTACATCCTCTACATGGTCAGTTACCGGGGCTACCGCACCTGCGACCCTCAGAGGGGCTTCAAACGATGGGAATGCAACCGGCCCCACGCGCCCCACGCACCCATCAAGTTCTCGGAGAAGTTCCAGCGTTACAGCGCCTTCTCGCTGGGCTACGAGTTCAACGTGGGCCAGGAGTACTACTATATCTGTGAGTCCCAAGGGAACACAAAGAGTAGTTTTAAGGGGGTGGACTTTGTATGGGTGACACGGTGGTGCAGTGGGTAGCACTCATGCTTCACAGCTAGAAGGTCCTGGGTTCAATCCCAACACTGGGTCCTGGGTGGTGGGGCCTTTCTGTGTGGAGTTTGCATGTTCTCCCCGAGTCTCTCCGGGTACTCCGGCTTCCTCCCACAACCAAAAACATGTACTAGGTTAATTGTATGCCATAGTTGTAAATGCAAATGATCGTCTGTATAGTCATGAGGTCTCAACCTCAAATTGTGAAGTGCCTAGAGATAATCAGTGATTATGATTGGTGCTATAGAAAGAGAGAGTGTTGATGGTCATTTTTATTCTAGATTCTCCTTAAAACCATTTATTTAGTCATTTATTTATTGGTATGAATTGTTAATGCACCAATTTATGCCTTTTCTGCTAGTTAATTTAGGGAATGAAAAATAATCAAGAAAATATACAAAAGTGAGGACAATGAGGCACAAAGTGAGAAAAAATGCAGCCAAACATGGAAAAACTCATTGTAGACTGATATCTAGATTTTTGCTGTAAATGAAGCCTCATGTCATAAAATTTTTATTTATTTGACCTATACAATACAATAAGATCCCTTCTTTGAATCGCCACATTATCATGGTGGAGGGGTTCGCATGCCTGAGTGATCCTAGGAGCTATGTTGTTGGGGCAATTTCTCCCAAGGCAAATTGGTCCTAGGTGACAGGACCTTCCTGTGGGCCCGCTGCCTGCAGGAAGGGTCGTAAGGGTCGGTACTGTGTGGTGTGGGTGGCAGCCAAAGGCAGGGGCCTGGTGGTCCAATCCCCAGTTGCCAAAGCTATCTCCAACTGGGAGGAGGCTCTGGGGAGGACCCAGGACATGCTACAGGGACTATGTCTCTTGGCTGGCCTGGGAAGACGTGGGGGACCCCCTGGAGGAGCTGGAGGAGGTGGCTGGGGAGAGGGAAGTCTGGTCGTCTTTGCTTAAGCTGCTGCCCCCGCGACCCTGACCAAAGCGGAAGATGATGGATAAATGGATGGATAAAATAAGATATGTAAGAATGAAGATTGGAAGCGTAGGGCTGTCATTCACAACATAAAGTTAAAATGAACAAAATAATCATTTTTAAATATGACCAAAAATATTATGTACAATATAATTGAAAAAAAGGAAAAATGAAGTAGTAAGCAGCAAAATGAAATGAATTAAAAAAAGAGACTGAATAACCCTTGAATTGAACAAAGTAAGCAACAAAATGAAAAAAATAAAAAATGAACAAAATAGTCAAAAAAATGAACAAAGAAAAACAAAATAATGAACAAAACATCAAAAATAAACCAAATGATGCAGAAGATTAACAAAAAATGAGCAAATAATTCAACAGCGACTAACAATGAACCCAAAGAGAAAGAAGACAGAAATGACCCAATAATGAACCAACCTGAACATAAAGAAACTAAATATTCCTCAAAATGAAAGAAATAAGGAACAAAATGGAAAAAAATGAACAATGTAATCAAGAAAATGGACAAAAAAGTAAAAAAAATTACCAAGTAGTTAAAAATAATAATAATAATGATTTTACAGTGAATAAAAATTAACCCAAAAATAAACATAGATATCAATATTTGGGTTTTTAGCCACCCAAAAGTTGCATGTTACTTTATTCCACAAACTGCTTGTGAAAAGAATTGAGCTGTTTTTCTTGAGGAGACAAATGTTACTAATACTAAGGGGGAAGAATCACCCCTTCCCCCATGAAACCACTTGTATGTCGAGTTCATTGTGTTAGTTTGATGTGTAGGAAAAGCCTGGGGGTGCTGCATATCCGATATTTTAATCTGAGATTTTAATGAGGAGCTTCCTCTCAGATGCTGTCACCCACACGTATCGACTGCGTGTGGGTGTTGTTAATGGATTCTGGAAGTTGAGCCGAGGGCAGACGTTTGCTCAGTTGCAGCACAGCCTGTTGAAGGACTTGCGGCCTGTAGAGGGCACAAGGTTGACATGGTTTGTGTGTTGTGTTTCCGTTTCAGCCACGCCCACCCACCACCACGGCCGCAGCTGCCTGAGACTGAGGGTCTACGTCTGCTGCTCCACCGGTGAGGCCCACTAACTCTGCTGCACCTTTACAAATGTCTCTGTATTTGTGTATCACTCCTACTTACTGTACCTCTCCCTTCCTATTTCTTTATATCTCACACAAACACACAATGACTATTCTTACATGTGCACTAGTATTTCAGACATTTAAACTGAAAGATAGGAAAATTCACTTGATCTAAGATGGATTCAGTCTTCATTCTGCCATCATCTGTGGTGCTGAACAGTCGGATGGTGGTGAGGATGAAGGATCTCCTGTATCATTCAACTGTGCAGTGTAGTCATGTGGTGACAAGGTGAAGAGGATGGTCTGGGTTGTCCATAGTGTCCTCTAACTTCTTCTGTGTGCACCTGTCCACCACAGCCCCCAGTGAGACCAGCCTCCCTCCAACCACTGATCCCGCCTGATTAACCAGACTGTCTAGTGATTTTACCTCTCCAGCATAATGGAGACTGGAAAAACATGTGCAGCATCTTCAGGCAGACATTAAAGGACCTGAGCCTCTGTAGGAAAAATAGTCGACTCTGTCCCTTTTTGATGGAGTACATCTCTGTTCTCAGACCAGTCCGTCTTGTGGTTCAGATGTACACCAAGACATTTGGATATGAGGGGTCTTAGACTTTTGAAAGCCTTGTGCAATTTCTTTTACCTTTAAATGTGGCAACATTCAGAATTTGACAGGTGTCATGTAAACAGCATATGTTGATTGGATATTCAGAATGAGGTCTTTGTCTGACTAGAGTATTCATCTGCGGGTGTCATTCCAGTTATCTGAACCTGCATACAACATATTCAGAAAATACATCCCATTAGTAGAATCAGGTCATGCAAATAATTGGGTATGAACAGCATGTGCACGGAAATATTGCAAGACTAATTTTCACAACCTCCGCCAAGGAGGTTAGGTTTTGTTGGTGTTTATTTATGTATCTGTTTGTTCACAACAGAACTTCAATAGTTATGATTTTCAGGATTCATCAGAAATGACACAAGGACTAATTGATTAGACTTATGGGAGTGATCTGGATTATTATCTTGATTCAGATGATTTTTAAAAGATATTCACCATTGAGACATAGGGACAAATTCAACATTTGTCCTTGTAACGCCTCAAAAAACACCCATAAAATTTAGGCAAAGAACATAGGATAACGGCATAATAGATTGTATCAAACCACAACGTTTGATACAGATATGGACAATATTCCGAATATTGTCCATGCTTATGCTTACCGGGGTTGAGGAAAAATAGGATTGTAAGGGAGTACTGTAAATAAAGGTGTAGACATGAAACTGACACCATATTGTAGTGGAAAGTCTGCTGATTCAGTAATGTGCCCACAGATTTGACATATCTTCAACATTTTCGGACCTAGATCCAGAATAAAACCACCATTATGGAAATATTTTCATGAATAACAATCGAACTAATAATGATAGGTATGTGATTCCAAATGCTAATGGTAGGTTTTCATGGTCAAAGAATCCATTAATGAGGGTCAAATAAATGTAAGAATATTACTTTGGGTGTAATAACATTATGAGGGAAATGAGCATAGGTTCCAATGATAATGGTAGGTTTTCACTATGAAGACAAACTGAGCTGCCTTGGTGGAGGTCTGCGCTGTCTGACTGCTTTATAGCTGGTCTTGTAAACCCATATTCAGAATCATGCCTTTTTCAAAAAATATAAAGGGGAAAAAATGAATTTTGTGTGCAAGTAATCATTGTTATTGAAACACAGTCAGAGAGGCGCAGACACAGATAGAGGAAAAACTGAAATCTGACATTTTCATTTCAGTGAGAAGCTTCTCAGCCTTGCTCTGTCTTGCCAACGATGGTACGACGGAAGCTGCACTTACAGAGTGAGGGCTTAATGTTCTTCTTGCCTCACAGTTATTACCAGTAGTGAGTAGAATCCGTGGAAACAGTACTCAAATAAAAGTATTGTGACTTTATAATTACTGTATATTGACTAATAAGTAGAAGTATTCAACAAAATAAATACTTGAGTAAGAGTAACAGAGTATCAAGTAGTAAAAATTATCAAGTAGTGAGTAGTGAAATTCATTACAGCCTCATATATTGTGTTGTAACAGGCAATTTATCTACAGATAATAACAATGTAAAGTGTGTATTAACTATTGTCAATAATGTGTAAAAATGTGTGTAAAATACATAAAGTAAACACTATTTAGTGCCAAACAGAGAGAGAAAAAACTTGATTTACTCGAGATTTGTTTATTTAATTGATTATTTTGATCATTTGGTTGAGTTTTGTTCAGTTTTTTTACATTTTTCTTAATTTACTGGATTATTTTGTAATCGTTGCTTATTCTGTTGATTTTTATGTTTGATTTTATTGGTTGAATTGTTTATTTTAGCTAATTTGCATGATTATTTTGTTCATTTTTGTGGATTTATTCAGATATATATTTTCATTTTTGCTCATTTTATTACTTGTCACTTTACCTGCTTATCTTGTTTGTTTAAGGTTATTTTGTTGAATTTTGATAAGTGTGTTTATTTTATTCGCTTTTGCTCCTTTTGTTTGCTTCATATGTTTATTTCCAAGTACTTGACCATTTTATTAATATTTGCTCATTTTGTTCAAGAAGTTTAACAAACACAAACAAAATAATGAAGTAATGGAACAAAGGGATCAAAAACAAATGCAACAAATGAAGAGAAACTAACAAACTAGTCAAGAAAATGAACTAAAGTAAGCAAACTATGAAGGAAAGGAACAAAAATTATTTTAAAAATCAGTAAAATAAACAACTAAATTAACAAAGCAGCATTAAAAAGGAAACAAAAAAATCCCAGAAATGAAGAAAAAGGACAAATAGTCAGGAGCAAAAAAAAAAAAACACACAATAATAAACAAAAATGAATGAAATAAGCAACAAAACGATCAAAATTGAATACAAGTGACCAAATAACCCCTTAAAAATAAAGATAAATGAACAAAATAATCAAGAAAATGAATGGGTAAGTTTTTTTTACTAGGCTCAAAATGCTGAATTTGAAACTTGTAACACAGAATATTTTTTTTTGCATTAGCTATCTTAAGTTTGTGGACTTAAGAGACTCTATTGGTAGTAATTGTTGCATAAACATCTATCAACCCTTTTAAGTTCTGATCCTAGACTCTCCCTGACCCAGTGCTCTCTGCCAGGCCGCTGTCTCAGTCACTCGCCAACTCCCTCTCCGTCTTGGCTGCCCCTCGACCCCCCCTCTGTCTACGTCCTCTTCTCTGTGGCTCTCTGATGCCTGCTGCTCTGTATAGTGCGTGTGTTATTTTTACCCTGGTAGCCTGCTCTCTCCCCTGCAGGCCTTTGATCAGGGAGCCCATTGCTGAAAGCCTCCCCCTCTCCTCTAACCTTGTCAGCACTAATACATCCCACACTCAGGCCAGTGTCAGCCCCTGTGTACACATCACCTTAACACCAGCCCCCCATCCCAGTGTCACGGCTAATCTATTGATGTGTCTACCACGCCGCCATTAGCTTCTGTGTGTGCTTGTGTGCGCAGCGGGATGGATGTTTGTGCGTGCTCATAGTAGCTTTTCAGTCGTAATTTTCTTTTTCCATGTGGATGTGTGTGTTTGCATGAATGGCCATGTGTGCACTGGTGCGTTTACTCACTTTACGATTTACAACCTTTACTCAGCAAGGTCAATTTAACAGCTTGCTATCAAAAATCCTGTTCATCTGTGCTGGTTGTACACATTGCAAGCTGTAATCCCAGACTCTCATAATACGTACTGTACATTTTAAAGGAAATGTATTGTAAAAATATAAAGTTTGATGTTTTTTCCTATTTTTAAAACAGGTCTGGGGGCTTTAAAATAAAGTTAATGTATCAAAATGTTCACTCAGAGGAGGAGAAACATTTTTCAGATAGAGCAACTGGACCTGGAACAAACCAGAACCCCCACCAGAACCGCCAAAATCATCCTGACATCCAAGGATAATGTGCTATGGTGTCTGCACAATGGAATCTATGGCACTGACAAGAAAAGGATGTGGTCAATAGGAGTTCATTAGAGTTTAAGGCAAAATGCAGTGAAACAGACCATCTGATAGACAGATATAAACCATTACTATACAGAGATGGTAGAATGAAGGCTCTTTGTTGTATCTTGAGCTAAAAAAATAATGGACATGGACATGGACATGTTCTATGGACATGTATGAATTAACTTTTTTTTTTAAAAAAAAGGTATAATATACCTTCTAAAACAAAGACATGAAACAATGAAAAATGTTAATGATTTTTATTTGAATGTTAGAATTTGGCACTTCATAAAACGTGTTAGACACTTTGATGTATCAGAAGAAATAGTTGATTTCAGTTTTCACCAGCAGGGGGCACCACCTGCTAATGTGACAGTTGGCAATATGCAAATTCGTAACCTACTCATGTTTGCGCAAATTATGTTAATAAGCCTACATTTTGTTATTTAAGAGAAATGAAACCTAGCTACTTGTGGCTAATTAGCCATGTAAATCTAGATACATGGTTAATTTACTTACAGTCAACAAATCACGTGATGTCATCAGATGGTGCTGGCAACAGTGCAGGATAAAGTCTATTTTTCCTCAATTTCAATTCTATTCAATTGTATTTTTTACAGTGCCAATCATAATCCCAAATTATCTCTAGGCGCTTCACAATTCAAGGCCAAAACCTCAAGACTATTCAGAGAGTGAACAAAACAGAACTTCAGAGAACAAGCCTAGGGTAACGGGGTGGATGGGGGACCTCCTTTAATGGAACAGAAAAACCTCCAGCAGAACCAAAGGCTCTGGGTAGGCGGCCATCTGCCTTGACTGGTTGGGGTTAGTGGACAGAGGAGAGACAAAAGAAAAGAGTAGAGATATAGCAACAAACAGCACAGCCACTTGTGTCCACATTCCTGATGAATTAATTCAATTCAACTGTATTTGTACAGCGCCAATCATAATCCATGATTATCTCCAGGTGCACAATTCAAGGCTGAAGCCTCACAGACTTTATGAAGAGCAACCCCAACAGAACCTCTGAGAGCAAGCCTAAGGCCACAGGAAGGAAGAAAAACTTCCTTTAAAGGAAGAGAAAACCCCCAGCAGAACCAGACTCTGGGTAGGCGGCCATCTGTCTGGACCAACTGGGGTTAGTGGACAGAGGAGAGACAAAAGAGTAGAATCAAACAACAAACAACACAATCGATGGACTGGTCCACGACCGGCAACCTCACACCAAGAACATAAATTCAAGATTCAACCACCAAAGCTGAGCTGTGGGTTTAATGCGCGTGTCATAAACTGCAGTACCTTGAGTGTCCACTGGGGGTTATCCTCAAAAGCAGCTCAATCCCCATAGAGTCCCATGTTAAAATGTCTAACTTTAGCGCAGACATAACCATGTGTGCAGCCTTGCACCAAAAACAGTTTTGGCCTCTATAGTTTATTTCCACCTCTGTGAATTCTGAATTCTTATATAACCCACTCATTTAGACGCAACAAATGTTGATACTTGCACATAATTAAGGGTGGTACAGTAGGTGATTTGATTGACAGGTGTGCCTGAGCCAGAGGTCTTCAGTTATATTTAATCCACCTCCCTTTAAATCACACTCCACATGTAAGGTCATGTGTGGATCAGGTTGATAGGCACTATGGCAGCCCCCAGAGGCTCTTGAGAAACCTATGGTTGATGACGAAAAAGGTTCGTCCATCTTACATACAGGGTGTGGATAAATCCAAGTGAATACCAAGTTTTTCTACAGTGCCATACCTCACCAAAATAAAATAGGGCTGCACAATTAATCACATCACAATAGTAGCTCATGCAATTATGTAACAACAATGTCTAATTTACATTAATGGAGGAACAACACAACTTCTGGCATGGTAGAAGGTTTTACCATAGAAAGAGCCATAGAACATACTTTTATATTTTTTTAATTCCTTACTAATTTGCATGTTTAACATTTCTAAGCACGTAATTTATGCATTTTCATTGATGACCAAGTCGACTCAAATTGCAAATGACATTGCACACAATAATCACAGTGTGTCACCAAATCCTGTATCTGTAAAGGAATATATAAAACAATAATATTTCCTGTTTCATTTCCTGTTTAAGATGAGAAACAGATGTAAATAATGATGCAGTGCTTTACATGTACACGGAGCTGTAACAGAACCACAGGCCTACTCAGACACGCATTTAATTTAAAGTTGAAGAATGTATAGAATTGCACATCGACAGACCCACATGTTATTCGTTCCCTGATACTTTGGCAGTGCAGGCTGAATATAATTCCATGTCTAGACAAATAAGAAATGTAATCATTGTTTCTGTCCACGAGCTCCAAATGTTTCATCTACAGACATATTCACAGTCCAGGATTTTGTCATGCATTTCATTATGACAGGGGACACTAAATGCTTTATGCTCTGCAATTACAGTATAGAATTTGATGGCGTCTAAAATGCAGGTTTGCTCAGTGCTTTTTTAATGGCTTTTTTTCTGTCTTGCCGTCGTCATCTTTTCTCTGCTTCTCTTTCTCCTACCTTATTGCTCGCTCACCCTCTTTGTGTACATGTCTGCTGTGTTTTTCAGTCTCCCAGGCAGATGATGACTCCAGTCAGACTTCTCCCGACTACACAGTCAGACCAAACATCAAAATACACAACATTGGTGAGTGACTCTGTGACTCTGCTATAAAAAATGAGCACAAGCCCATTGCCAGATGCTGCTCAATATTTGGATGTGGCTCCAAAGTCTGATTGGGGTACCAGTCATTGTGGAGTGGAACCAACCATTTGTTAGTTTTACTGTAAAGTTGGAAAGAGAAAGTCTGCCAGCAACAGCTGGTTGATGACTAAAACTTTTTTTTAAAAGATTATGCAACATGGGTAGGACTGTACATTGTGGTAGAAGTTTTGACATCCTTCAAACACTGAAAAACTCTGTATTCAAAATGTTGCTAAAGTATATTGTTAACAACAGGTACAGGTAAAATGGAAGCTGTCAGCATTTTATTAATACAACTCTGTGCAAAAGCCTTAGCCCATCTTGGTTTTGTTGTTTTCACAGATTATAAAGATCATACACATTCATTTTTCAGTCACAACAGAACCAGAATACACAGGAAATATATATATATATATATATATATATGGGGCATTACAGAGTTGCCCACAATAAAGTCAGTACTGTATTATGCCTTCTGGTCTGAACTGTCTGGGGCACAAATTGTGAGATCTAGTCAATCAATCAATCAATCAATCAAACTTTATTTATATAGCACCAATCATAATCTCTAGATTATTTCTAGGCGCT
>JAQQAE010000777.1:0-29674 GCA_029823295.1 Pseudamia nigra
AGGCATGGTAACATGTAGGAACACCAGCTTGGACACATTTTAAATGCATGGATTCATATCCATGAAGCATCCTGTACTGGTGTAGCTGCTCCCAATCAATGTGTTATACAGTAATATTAATGCCATCCTCACTAACAAACATTAATATATCCCAGTGTCTCAGATTAAATCTGACAGCACCATATTCCCTACTGTCTGTAGCATAGACAGGATTACAGAAACCCTTACATTATTTCATAACTATGAGAAAAGTTATCTTATAATTATGAGATACAGAGGCTAAAAATATTTTGTTTTTCAGTGATTGCAATGCATCACTATACTTGTTTAAGATGACCTGTCCTATGATTTGTTTTTTTTTTCTTTCTGGAGAACCAGCAGCATTCTTACTAAAGACCACCCCCCAGACAAGAAACCCAAAAGTGACAAATCCTCCCTTCCCTCCAATGAGTTTGACCCAACAGGTAATGCACTGTTTTTATTTTTGAATTCTGTCACTCTCTCTTCTATTACATCACCCTCAGCCTTATTCAATTCTGTTTCTGACTCTCTCTGTATGCACCACTTTTCCTATCTGCATTATACTTTCCTGTCTTCAATTCACCAATGTCTTTCTGTCTTTCTCTAACATGCAGCTGTGTTAATGATGGTTTGCTCACAGCATGCTGGGGTGGTGAAAGGTGGTGTGCGTATCTTTCTTTGTGCTTTTATTTGTTTGTGTGGTCTGATATGAAAACTGTTGGCTGTTCCTTCTAGAACTTATTTTGAATGGGTGTTCAAATTGTCTGTTTTTATTCAGATAATAGTTAAGGGTACACAGTCCTTATTGGTAAGTAGTAGTTCTATTGTACTAAATGTTTGTGAGAAGAATATGCTTATTTAAGCTAAGAACCACAGAAATATTCAATTATAGAACCTTATAATCTGTAGCTGGTTATTTAATGTACACATGGGCCATGCAGTTTTACATAAATTAGTGCACTGTGGGTTTTGTATGCTCAGACTGTTTGGGTGGTCTTGAAGCATACTTGAGGGGCATAAAAGGCATCTAATCCTGTTCTGCGCTCCAGCCTCAAGTTTATTGCAGGGTGAGATTGTTAAGTTCAGAAACAGTCCAGTTTGATATGGTGACACTCGTGATGTTTGTCAGCAATCAGGGTATCGAAGTATGAGATAAATGCAAGCGTCTGTATTCAAAACAAAACAGAAAATCCTTTACACCAGTGGCTTATCTGTGTATGATGCAACAAAACATAGATGAGATGTTGTGCTGAGCAGTTACACAAGACATGCAGTGTGTTGTGTCTGTGTAACACACAAACCTCCCTCTGTGAATCTTTCTAATGGTGTGGGTTGTGTTTTTGGAATGACGTAATGTTTGAGCAAAGTGATCTTAAAACAAGACTGCAGTTCCAATGAAATGTGCAACTTTAGATCATGCTTAGTTTATTATTCCTTGACATGATCCACACTGTCATGAATTTCAGTCCTGACGTCTTGCATGCCTGCATGCATCATAAAGTCCTTATCTGTATGTCCTTTTTTATTTTTTCTTCTACTTGCATGAAATCTGTAAGAATCTTTTATCTTACTATATGCTCTGTTGCATGTTGTTTTTCATCATAATTTCCGAGTGGTTTGGATTTATTAGGAATAGGCATGAGTAGTCAGGAAGTTTAAAAATAAGTTAAAATTGGCTTTCAGTATTCTGTGTAACCACAGCAGATTGTTTGCTGTTGTGCTAAAATTCAAGTAAAAAATAAGACGCATGTGATCTATCACTGTATTCATGATGAGTAAGATTGATATTTATTTGACTGTTATCCTGTCCTGTGATAACTTCTTTAATTAAAATGACTATTAATGTTGTCATTTTTACAGTATGTACCACACTTATATCTTTTCCTCAAAATTATTACGGTATTTTAAAGGTGCAGTTGTCAATGTTGCCAAGCTAGCTAGTAGCTGATTGTTTGTGGCAGACCAATACAAATGTTTAAACAGGTGACTTGCCAGACAACACAGTTTACAACCTCACTGTTGTCAAGCTACTGTCTGTTTTTTTTCTCACCAATGTTGAAGGAATCTGAAATGCAGACTATCTCTCCTCAATCATCCTGTGGTTAGATAAGTTACAGTTTCTAGCTTTGTAGTAGCTACCGCTACAACTGTTTTCAGCTCTGCAGGTGAGTGCATGAGCTTGTGTAACTATGAGGTTGTAAGCTGTGTTGACTGCACGTCGGCTCTCTAATCATGTACCATTGTGAGAGACCATGGGCTACAAGCTGGTTTTCCAGCATTGTCAACTGCAGCTTTAGTAGAAGACACAAAGTTTTGAAAACGGGCCTGTTGTCTTAATTGTAGAGTGACAGCTACAGGAGTGGAGGTATTGTAAGATGGATATTTTCAGCAGCTGCACTCCTGCCTTTCCAAACCATTATGCTTTTTTGAATGATCTATATGTTCATTTAATTTTTCTTTTCCCATGATTATTTCTCCTTCATGATTTTCTCTTTCCTTGTGTTGTGTGTTTCCTTTCCTTGTGTTGGTTATGTTTTGTGTGCGTGAATGTGTATTTGTATACTGCTGTACTGTCTGCGCTGTGGTTGGGGGCTGTGAGCAGAAGCTCTGGTGGTGCAGAAGAGTGGCAGCAGCAGTGTGCTAGCAGAGGGGAAGCCTGAGTCCTGTGGTAAGAAGCTCCTGCTGGAATGGCTGGTGTGACAGCTGCATCTATACATGCTTCAGATGCTGGTGTGAAGTTGTTTCTAGATGCTATTTAAAAAAGAAGCAACTGCATTTCAAAAAATTCATTTTAAAGTAAGGCTTTGGGATCTAAGCTACCTTCCCCTGATTTGGATGCAGTTATATTCATAAAGAAAACACTAAAAGAGACCTGCTGTCCATTGCAATGCATCTTTAAAAGCTGTTGGCAAGATGTGGAATTGTAAATATGGAGGAATGCACATGAATTTCATCTGATAAGTGAGGAATACACACGTTTCTTTCAACTTAAATCTTAAACCAGTGTCTGGAAATACAAGCTCAAATCAGAAAAAGTACAGATAATATGGAAAATGCAAATTAACACATGATGCAGTGCTATTCAAATATGTGCATGAAATATCCAAGTTCTTCTATATAGAACTGTTCACATTAACACATTATTTTTGAATGATTTTAAACTCCTTCATAAGCCCTTAAATAACAACTGTCTGAATTTTTAACCTTCATTTGTGTGGCACATTCAGAATTGTCCAATGGCTGTATATTTTCAAATAATTTGAAGCTGAATTTGTCCACATTTAAACACGTTAAAATATGTTTTATTAACATGTAATTTTTTTTTGCCTTTTCGGTACTTGATTTGGAGTTGTAAGCCATGAGTTGAATATTTCATCAAATAGGATCAGTATCAGTCAGGATAGACAGTTCTATTTACATGCTAGAAATCACAGCTTACAGTACTTCTAAAGTAAGAGGTGTCCCTTAAGAATCCACATATCAGCAGACACAGTCCAGACTGTATTGATGGTCTTCTATGCTGCGCCAAAGTATCAATCACTGATGGTGATGAAACTGACAACAGGCCACAAGACAATAATAATGTGATGTAATCTGAAACCTCTTCCAATATAATGACATATAGTGACTTGTAAACAAATGCTAGACTGTCAGTCTAGCATTTGTTTAGGGCACAGTTGATCAAGATAATCCTCTACGATCATATCTAACAAACAGTGGTGTTTGTCTCAGTCATTACGACTCTGGACACTCATAGAAAACCTCACAGCACATACATATATTTTAAAACTATAAATACAATTAAAAGGTCTCCGACTTTTGTACATGTATGTGGTCTGTGTGTTGAGTTTCCACCGTTTGTGGTTTTGTGGAACTCAGCTAGTATTAAAGGTCAGTTCAATTTCATGAGAACATTTCCTTGTGTTTCACCAAAGAGTGCAGATTGTGGATCCATTAAGGCTTTGAATAATTCATTAGCTCAGATAAATTAACCTGATCATCATGTGAGCACTCCCACTTAGTTTATCAGCCATGCTCTCTGTAGTGCTGGAACAGGCCATAAAATCAACATCTAGAGGCAAATTCACACCAGCTCTTTAACCCATATGGCTTCATCTGTTTCCCTGACACCCCTGCTCCCTTCCCCCTGCCCTGACAGTCTCTACCTAAAACCCCATGTTCCCCTCCCCCTGCCTCAGGCTTTTGCCTCCCTAACCTCTCTCTGTGTATTGGCTCCTGTTCTTTCCACTCTCCAACCCCCACTCGACCACTGCCCTTATCGATCCACTCACCTCTCTAGATGATACTGCGCTGACCAGGAAATCTCAGACACAATAAGAGATCAGTTCAAGGGTCAACTCATTCAGTCAGAGTTTTGTTTGTAGAGGTATTTTCAAACAGCTTGCTACTAACTGGAAAATCTACTCATTTGTTTTTGATAACACGAGACAACATTTCCTTTATTTTGAGTGTTTTGCATTCTTTGCATTGTGTTTTTCTTTAATCTTCTGTCCTGTCAACGTGGCAAGAAGAGATTAGAGCTTATCTAATGTCCACAACACTGTCTACACTAATGAAACGTTTCATAAAGAACCTGAAAACTAGCGTTCCTCTTTCTGGCATGTGACACAAAGTGTACAGGATGTACAGTTCTTTTCAGAAGTCTCCTCACATGAGTTAATGATTTTAAAATGTATATTGTAAATACATTGTGACTTTTGACATCATTTTTCTTTCATTGGTAGCCGATAATTTAAAACCCTGTCTCTTTAATTTTGTTTTGTGGCCAACTTTAGATACATTTGCCTGGACTTTACATGCCCAGTCAGGCTCGGTGTGTGAGTCCGGTTAAGGGTCATTACCATGTCATCATGAGTACTAGACCACAGGAGGTGCATTTTATGTGTGATGTGTTAAATGAGGTTCTGCTCCCACATCCCACTTGGGAGCCTGTTTTGTTACCAAACATACTTGGACTCTATCAAGAAGGCTGGTGTAAAATATAATTTTACAATGTTCATAAATAAAGAAATTCAGTATATATGATTAATTCTGTTTTTTACATTTTCACAGTTGATGCCTTGTCTCCAGTGATGAAGTAGCTTTCCACAAGTGAATTCCTGGTACATTTGAAGACACTGCCATGTCTTTCTGTTCTGTTTGTCTGATTTGCAGGTCTGGTCCAGCGATGTGTAATCATCCAGAAAGATGAAAATGGCTTTGGGCTCACTGTCAGCGGTGACAACCCAGTGTTTGTGCAGCTTGTCAAAGAAGGTGAGGAGTCTAGAGTCTATTTAAAAGGAAACGGAAAAAGATGTTATTAGAAGCACTAGTTCTGCACTAAGCCACTGAAGCAGACACGTGACTCTGTTTTACTTAATGACATAAGATGGTCATGGTAGTGTGCTCACAGAAGCAGGGGTTGATGGAACTCGGTAACCGCACCATATGAGTACTTAAAGTGGTCAGCAGTGAAACCACTGACTATATTTCCTCCTCATTAGTTTCACAGTGGCTGCAGCTTTCGCTGTCTCATGCCGTCTTGTAGGGGAGTTTGACAGGATATTAATGTGTTGCCTGGTAGCCTTTCACTGTCTGGAAAACATGATGTGGGTTGTTATCAGGTCACAGAAAATATTACATGCTCTGTAGGGTCCTGCAGGGAGACAGAAGAGGAAGGAACTGATCAAGGACTTCAGTTGCACTGTCATTAGCATTTGGCAGTGCTGAACCATTCCTGTACAGCTTCCTATTTGGGGTTTTGGTACTGACCAATACAAAGTGCAGACTGCTTAGGTTCATCTGAATATTTTATGCAAACAGTTCTTAATTTTTTTGCAAACTAAAAGCTTTCAAAATGTAACTACATGTATATTTAAAGCAAATAGGCATTTGTAGTGATACTCAGTAACAGTTCAAGTTATCATTCACATACATCCTTCTACATTTAGACATACTGTTCACAGACAGGTTATATTTTTAGGTTGGTAAAACTAGTTAAAATTTACTAGATGCAAAACTGAACTCAAAAGCAGGTTGTATATGGTGCATTAGTAGAAGCATACTTCAGCTTTATGTTGCTGACTAGACTTTATCTACAGACCAGGATCTCATAATAACCTGTCTCGTGCCTAAATCCTTTTGTTTGGGGTGGAGCTGTGAAACAGGTCCTTCTTGTAATATAACCACTGTTATGGTCTTTCAAAATAGCACTCAAATAGTTACTTTGCAACATCTGGTCTGTCAATGCCATGTGCTGCATTTATTGTGCAGAAATGTCAGCAGTTGCAAATGGAGCTGTGTGTCCTGTATGTTTTTCTCACTATCTTTAATACTTTATACTCTGTGTTTGCCAGATGGAGCTGCCATGCGGGCAGGTGTTCAGACAGGAGACAGGATCATCAAGGTATTGTGTTCTGCTGCTAATGTCACTGTTTTTTAGGCTCGGGCGCTTGAAGAGGCTGTAGGCTACCCCCTTCTGGTCAGTCAGTATTCCTACATGTTCCTCTTCTGGGGTATGCAATGTTTGGCTTTGTACTGATTTTGGTTTTTTATTTAATCTCTAATCATGAATTCATATCTCTCTTTCAGGTTAATGGGACCCTCGTTACACATTCTAATCATATTGAAGTAGTGAAGCTTATCAAATGTAAGTTTTCTTCTGCCTGTTAATGTTGTGTCATTATGCTGTTGAGAAATTATTTGAGCAGAAGCTGCTGTTGTGAAACAATTCCTGAAGTAAAATCTGACTGATCCTTTATTTATGTATTTATTTATTTATTTCACCCAATCAAGCGGGCTCCTATGTGGCCCTCACAGTGTTGGGGCGCCCCCCAGGGCTTGCCCAGATCCCTCTGGCTGAGGCAGAGTCTGAAATGTTGGGCGTTAGCATTTCCTCTCCAAACTCTCCAGCTGCAGAGCGCCCATACAGTCCTCAGGACCGACTCTCCTCCACACAGTCACCATGGGTACGCATGATATCCATTACTTCTGTCACTTACAGTTGCTCTTGTTGGCAAGAAACTCATTGTTTTGAGGATTTCTATATTTGTTTTGCTTTGTTTTTTGTGCTCTTGCTTTATATCTCGCATTGAACGTGATCTAGAATGTAACGAACAGTAATGAACATTTCATCTTCATGCCTGTCATATTTTTTGCTGCCACAGGATGAAAGTAGCAGTGTCTGCAATCAGAAGGCTGACATCTTGCAAAGAATGCTCTCAAAGGAGCATCAGGAGCTGCAGGTTAGCATAACAGTCACTGTCATTTACTGTCTGTATACTGACTGTTTATTAAGTTAAGTGTTTGCAGTTAAAATGAAATTACTGCTCTGTATCACACAACTACATCTTCCTAAAAAATCCGAAGGAAAGCATTCTTTTATATTATTTTTGAAAAGCTTCATGGTTTGTTTGTAACATATCCTTGCTGTAGGTAAATGGGAAACACATGGTATGCTATCACTTTTTCTTTTTATTTCTATTTTTCTTGTAGTGTTGGTGACACAATTTCATAAACATGTGGCATGTAACACCAGGCTCGACATACATCTGCATTAATTGTCTGATTGTATATGTTCAAAACGTTGGCACACCAGGAACAATTAAAGCTGCTCTTGATTTGTTGTTTTGTTTTCACCCTTTGTACAATGTAGGCCCTAAAGGAGGAGTACAGCAGGAACCCCTCCCCCAAACTACTGAAGGACATCCAGGAAGCTAAGAAACACATTCCTCAGCTGCAGGGTCAGCTCTTCAAGGCCACTGGGCCAACACAGGTATCACAAACAACCTCTTCATAAGTAGTTTGCATACAACCCCAAAATAAAAAAACCTTTGGACTGTATGGAAAGTAGCAATTAAAAAGTAATGGTGTTCAGTGGTTTGCAGGGCAAACAGAAATGGTTTTGACAGGAGCAATTAAGCACTAAAAATGGCTTAAAATCATGATAAAACAACATGATTTTTAACAGCTGATGTGAACAGGTTAGGGCTAGACTTTAAAAATGGTTTACTTCACAAGGAAGATGTGAGGAGAGGTTTAAGTCTTTTTTAGAAAGATCTGTTCGGAGCCCACTTTGACATTAGATGTGCATAAAACTGTTGAAATCTTCAAAATTAAACTTCTCAAATACAGGCAGTAAAAGGACTGGATATTCCCAGTGCTCTAATTCCTCATGTTAGCGCCACTGTTTCTGATACTTGGATAAATGGACATGCCTAAATGCTTCGGTCACCGTGCGTTAGGCTCACATGCTGCGTTTCTCTACCTCTGGACAATACCGAATCATTAATAAGCAAGACACAGGATTCCCATATCACTGACAAATCAATAGGGACTCTGAATCAGTAGGAAACAGCTTTGTCAACTATTTACATTCTTATTAACATATTTGAACTGAAACAGGAGAAGTCTTTTAATCTCGTTGTACCTTGTATAATGACAATAAAGCTATTCTATTCTATTCTGTTCTGTTCTATTCTAACACACAGCTGTGTTAGAATCTGTTCTGTTCTAACACACAAAGACAATTTCTACAGCATTTTAATCTGTCAACTTGGCACAAACAGTGTCCATTTAATCCTAAAATGAACAAAATGTTGTTCAGACCGTAATCCATGTTTTTGCTGAGGCCATGTACACATGTATCTGGAAAAACTGATATTTTCTTATGCACTTTTGCATTTCATCCACACTGGAAACGATTGTTTGGGAAAACTCTGGCCAAAGTGGAGATTTTAGAAATTTCCATTTTCGTGTTTGTGTGTGTACAGAGTTTCAAGGTTCGAACATCACAATGTGCTACAAAAAATGCACCAATGTCATATGTGCAACCTCTGTTTATCATGATGGTTGCTGTTAAGGTGCTGCGGTTGTCTATGTGCATGCAAACACTTTTTGCTTGTTTGTATTTCCAAACACAGCTGCTCCTTTATGTTGAGGAGCAGAGGAGGAGCACACTGAGGTCAGCTGTTTTACATCAACTGTGGTGTGTCTGATGTTAACAGTTGAAAACGGAGATGGGGAAATATCCATTTTTATAAACACAGCTATGTGTGTACATGCCCTGAAAGATGATCCATTTCAGACATGTTCAAATCCAGAGAAATGGACGGCACGGTAAGGTTTGAACTGTCATTTGTAACTATGACTGTTTGTGTTAGTGGTTAACAAAGGTTTTCCTACTGGTTCTGAGTCTATATTGATCTGTCAGTGATATGCAAGTACCGTGTCACTCATATTAACAATCCAGTCCTGTCCCGAGCCCAATAACTGGCATGTCTGTTTAAGGTTTTAAGCTTTTACATAAATCAGTGCATCCCAATACCAGACACTATGATGCCAATAAGAGACATTCAAGTGTGGGGAATATCTCATCCTTTAGTACCAGTGTTTAAGAAACTTTATTTTAGAATATTTCAACAATTTTATTCATGTACTCTGACAAATGATGTTGATGCACAACGCATCTTTCTTCCTGACAGTCAAAACCAGCCATTCCCAAACACTGGGTTGGGACCCACAGGTGGGTCGCAGGACAATTTATTTAGGTCCTAAAACCAATTTATTGATTGGTGGAAAAATAGTTTATCTTTGCCTAAATGCCATTATTTAATATTAAAATTTTTATATGTCTTAAAGGCATACACTTAAAACTGATTTACTGTATGTACTCTACATCTCTTCACAATGGTTCATTTACCTGCTCAAGATTATAAAGCAGGCTTAAAGTTGCAGTAAAAATAGTCAAGAACTCTCATTTGTGTACAGATTCACTACTACTAATAATGTATATATTTGTGATTGGGTCATGACAGTTTGAATTCTAATAACTGGGTCCCCAGGAAATGAACTCTGGTAACCACTGGACTAAATTTCTCCCCACCTACTCCTTATGAATCAAATCATGTTTAAAATCACCTGTCCATATCAGTGGTTTACATTCATGTTGTTTTTAGATGATTTTTAAGACATTTTTAGCCCTCAGTTGCCCCTGTCTGTACTATTTCTGTTTGTGTATTTTCTAATAAAATGACACTTGCCAGACAAAACATAAAATATTCTGTGTTCATACTGTCCATTTTAAAACACCATTGTTTTTAAATTGGTATTTTTTTTTATACTGCCTGATCTTTTTCTTATTTGCGGTTGTATGTAGATCACATTAAATCCAGGGGCAGTGATCTACAGCAAACATCCAAACAGTCCTTGTATATTGTGTTTTGCATCCAGGCATTGTTCCAGACAAACATTACTCCTAATCTTATCAGAGGATTAGATTTTCACTCAGAAGCCAGTTTTTTATTGTCTGTGTGACAGCTTAATTTATTGACATTACTCACGATGGCTTGTGTGATGCCTATCAGTATATTAGTTCTCTCTTTACAATTCAAAAACAAGCCTATATTTTATAAGATTGCACTGTCATATTGAAATGCGTAAACCTACCACCAGCATAGCCAGTTAATTTGATTGTTATTGTGTGTGCTAAAATGTGTTATGGACTGGATGAATCTCAGTATTTGTGAGCTAGTTATTGAGTTCATAATCAGTGGCAAATATGTGTGTCTACTTGAACTGTCAGGAGGCTGTTCCAGGTTTAGATGCAGATGATGGTAGCATGTTTGAGACAGAGCCCGCTCCCGCCTCTAAGGGGGACAACAACGCAGACATGTCCTGGAGCAATACTCCTGTAAGTTTTTCTGTCAGCACAACAAATACAGCACAAATTAATGTTCAAATTACTATATACATATTTAATGTTCAACTTTAGGTATGCTTTACAAATGCTAATTGACTTTTCTGTCAGTGATTGAGCATGTACTGTTTGACTTTGATTTCCAGATTTCCCGTGGATTTGGGCCTGGATCTCCAGAGACCCAGCGTCCTAGAGAGTCATCCTGTCCTAGCCCTAAGGGCACACCCCGGAATAGCTTCAACTCCTGCCACTCCCCAGAGGCAGAGGATGCTACTGACCTGGTAGCCATTCACTATCTCCTTGCGCCAATTTTTCTCCAGATGGTAGCATGACATACAGTATAGATGCTAGATCACAGAGGCCAGCAGATTGTTATGAGAAGCGTGTATTTTAACATGTACCACTGTCTTGTTTGCAGGACTCTCTGTCTCCTACCACAGTCAGCAGTCCCTCATCTTCTCGAATTGTTTCCCAGATTATTGGAGCTGAGGATGATTATTTTGATTCAGACCAGGAGCAGGTATTTAGCCACATTCAGCTGCTATCAGTCCAGCGTACAATCTCTAAACAGAGCGCCCTATTTTAAAGCCACAAGGTTGTTGCTAATCACAGTAATCGATGCTTGGTAGTGATAACAAGATTGCAAACGGTTTGTGTTTCAGACAAATGGCCAGTGTAACAGCTTTAACAGCATTGAGCAGCTCAAGTCTCGGCCCGCCCACCTCGCAGCTTTCCTGCACCATGTCATCTCTCAATTTGATCCTGCTCCAGTGGTAAGACCTCTTTCCAAGAAGTTATTAATGTTCTATTTTTATGAGGTAGGGAAGACTCTAAAACCCACTATTTTTTAATTTACTCCAATTTTCTTCAGCTGTGCTACCTCTATGCTGACTTTTATAAGCAGACCAACTCCAAAGAGACCAGACGGGTGTTCATGGACCTCCACAGCTTCTTCATTGACAGGGGAGCAGTAAGTACACACTTGCCTTTGTTTATCTGACTGCCTCTCAGAACTAGGGGACACAACATGACAAAGATTAGATAACAAAAGAATTTGCAAGGTATCTTTCTGCTGCATATTTAGATGTAATTTGTTTATCTGTTTTGCTGTGCTTCTTCAAAATGTCCACTTGTTTCTTTTTTATTTTTTCCAAGTATAATGATTAAATTTTTCTTACAGAATCTGAAAGTTGCTGTTCCTGAATGCATCTCTGCTGATCTTGGTATGTATTTCATCCATATTCTGTGCTGTGTGAACAGGGTGTCCTTTTTATGTTCACCTTTAATACTTCCTTCAGCTCACTTGAACCATTTTTTCATCCTCTTTATAGACTCCCCTTAAGTTGCTCAATTATTCAACCTTGCACAATACGGTTTTAAGAAATCACATGCTCTGATGGCTTGGAAAGTATTGTGTTGCTTTAATATAGCACATATTAGGTGTGCACTTGCCATAATCCCACATAAACTTGGGGCACAGTAAAAGTGATTTGTGTGCATGTGTTTGCAGACCGACGGCGGACAGAACTGATCCCAGAGGAAATAAACAGACAACATGTTCAAACACTGCAGGACTCTTTACTTCCTGACATCCAGAAAAACTTGGAAGATTTCAGGTAAATGTCTGCATTTCTGTCAGGTCAAAGTTTCATTTTTGTACTCTACTAGGTTTAACTCTGCCACAGATGTTAAAGATGTGGTTAGTTTCTTATTAAACCAAATGAAAACTATCCAGTGTGTTAAGCTTTGCACATTTCCTTCTTTTTAGCTGTTTTTGCTGAGGTTTTATCAAACTAACCACAAAATATAACTTTACATGTTGGCAAATACAGGCAGAAACGCAGTATGGGTCTAACAGTGGCTGAAGTAGAACTGGCCAGATTGGACCAAGAGCGAGTCAGAGACCGTGTCACTCTGGAACGGGAACGCTCATATGCTGAGAATATCATCACCAAGATAGAAGATATTCTGTAAGAAATGTATACTGTATATATCACATATACACGTGTAGAATGTTCCTTCATTGCATTTAATGATTGCTACAGATTCAATTTTGAAGTGATTTTTCTTTGCAGGTTAACTACTCAGACCACAGAGGAAGAGAAATGGTAAGCATGCTTACCTTACTGAGCACTTGTTTTACTGCAGGATTTGTCAAAGCATATGACAGGGATCATTGTGGCCTACGAAGTCTCCCTTTAACCATCTGTAGCCTCATTGCATTTGTAGTCAGTTTCGAGTATGTCTTGAGATTATGTCTAGAATCAGTAGATTTGAGTCATCATATTTATTGTCATATTCTTTGTCATCATGTACATGCTTTTAAGACACTCTAGTAAATGGATCTATTCAGACTGGCAGTAAAATATACTGTATGTTGGTGGCAAAGTGTCTGACATTTAAATTAATAAATGTAAATATCATCAAAGTCTGTTTGAATGCTTTTCATAAATTGAGCATTTAGGGTGTTCAAAGAAAAGATGTTTATGCAGTGTGTTTACATGAAATAATTCAAATGTGTGACTGAATGAAATTATCCTGTTTGAAATGCCGTATGATCAGAGCCTACTCCAGATGGTTTATGTACAAACTGTAGGAGAGGGCTGGTGTGGCATATGGTACAAGTCACAAAATGGACTTTTGTTCTCTTCAGATTGTAGCATTCTGTTGTTTCCTTTGGTACAACTCAACCAGACTCAAGCTCTGTCACTTTTGTTTTCATTAGCACTACAATGCAGTATGTCATCTATACATACATGAAGCACCTTGGTGTGAGGGTTAAGGAACCTCGCAGTCTGGAGTCTAAATGGGTCCGGATCAATTTTCTTCCCAAGATTAAGGTACTTTTAATCTGTCTTTTTACTACTGTTGCTCTGTGTCCCTGCATTACTTGCCTGACCCTTGTTTTCATTTTATAAAACACAGAAAAGTATAAAAACTGAGAAAGAGGGAGAAGAGAAAGTAAAGAAACCTAGATTTCCCAGTATCCTTGGACCTCAGCGTCGACCCAGCCGTATTGAAGCAGCATCAGGTTAGTTGGGACTTTAAAAAAAAAAAACAATAGTTTAATTTCAAAGCTCTCTCAACTTTTAAAACTGAACACTATTACTTTCAGTGGGTAAAGCCCTGGATGGTCGCCCCAGGCCGCAGAAACAGTTGTCTCAGCCTTCACTTGGGGCCAGTGAACACATGGATGGTGGTCGTCTACGAGGCAGCCAATCAAGCGAAGGCTCAGAACTCATACATCCTCCATCCCTCACAACCTCGTCCCTGAACAGTGCAGCTTACAGCTCAGACGGCAGCAGAGACACTGATATGAGTGAGCTGCAGAACTACTCATTTTTACTTGGCTGTGTGTTAAAAAGAGGAATGTGTGGTTTCTAAAGTCTTACTTGTCTCTCAGGTGGGACTCCAACCTCAGGTCCTTCCAGACTGAGTGATGGAATCCAGTCTGATTCTCTGGATGTTTTGCCATACCCTGCTTCACACGTAGACCTTTATAGCTTGGACCAACTGCAGGAGGATGACAGAGAGGGTGACAGGTATTTTCACTGTCATTAAAAGTAACATTTATGACCTCTCACAGAAGGAAAGCTTGTACTAACCTTTAATATGTCCATTAACATTTTCTGCAGGGTCCATGAGGGAACACCTAAAGCTATAAGAAGGTGAAACTGCGATCATTTTGACTTTTGCAAAACCTAACCTCAGTTTAACAGATTCAAATGAGCCTGACCCAAACTTTGTTTTCTTCCACAGGCTTGAGGGTCTAGGGGGGGTTGATGTCCAGAGTGAGGATGACCAGGGAACAGACTCAGAACATGACCCACTTAACTGGCAGCAGTTGGTGGGACGTGAGGTCCTTGCAGGTCTGAGGCCTCATGAAATCAAGAGACAGGAAGTCATCAATGGTAAGACATCACTCTAGCAGAACTAGGCGTGTAATCGGGGTAAAACGTGCCTCTTGCTTTGGCTCGTTTGTCTTTTGTTAAAGCTGTCACAATTGGTGCAGTGATGTCTTTTGTAAAGTGCGTATGGGATGAAACAAAACATTCTAACAGCTACTTCCTGTGATTCAGACTAGCTAGTCTTTACAGTTCTAAAGGTTTGCTCCTTTCTATTGACATCAACTCCTCCCCTCATATATTTCATCCCACCAGAGATTCGAGGAACTGATGAAACAAGCTTTTAACAACATGAAATGTACCTAATGTCTCACATGTAGCTCTGAATGACATAGGGGCCACCTCAGATCCCCAAAACTGAAACTTCTGGAATGTGATCCTGAGAGAAAGGTGGTTACAAGTCATTAGACAAAGTTGAACAGCTTTTATTTGGGAGCAGGTAGTATTAAGGCTGGATGGTAAAACGATAATTTGAGGTACCATGGTAATTTGTTTTATCATAACATTTTTGGGGAAATGGGCAAATGGAATGTGATATTTTGAATTTCTAGAATAAATGAATATGTTCATTTTACTCTAACACAAACCTATAAATTGTAAAACCAGTGATCTCTTAAGTTATTTTTCCAGTGGTCACTTAATTTCTTTCAGGGCTGACATTCACAGCCAAATATGAGATTCATCCTCCAAGTGCTATCCAGTTAGTCTCAAGAAAAAAGATGAGAGTGATGCAGCAGAGCATTTGCTTGGATCCGTCCCTATTTGCTGTCAAATGTGCATCATGTTGAGCTGCGCAAATTACCTGCCATCTTGAATTAACATCTTGGTTGCTTCTGCAGAATTGTTCTACACAGAGCGTGCACATGTGCGGATGCTGAGGGTTTTGGACCATGTTTTCTACCAGAAGCTTTCCAAAGAGGCCATCCTGCCTCTTGCTGACATAAAGAATATCTTCACTAATCTGGAGGAGATCCTACAGCTGCATGGTACAAACACGCACACGACCTGAAATCTGTCTTTTTATGAAGTGTATGTGCATGACTGCTGTTAAACCTTTCACCAAAATAATAAAAATTAAGGAATATTGCTCTCTCTGCTACTGCATTTCATATTTTTATCTTTTATCTCTTACATACGCACACACACTCATTGACTGTCCACCGATGCCCCCCTTTTTTAAATTTCAGTTTCAATACTGGAGCAAATGGCAGCTGTTCGGAAGAGAAATGAGTCTTCAGTAATTGATCAGATAGGAGATGACTTGCTCTCTTGGGTGAGTACAATTACCAGGCTAAAATTGTTTCCTCTTTCAAACATTTTCTTATATTGAATACATTTCAAGATGACTGATGTGCAAGAAGAAAAATGTATGCTCAAAGAGAAATTGAACTATTGTCCCAAATTGCCTCATAGCGAGAGAAAGAGTTGGCATTGACATGAGATTGCTTTCCTCAGCCTCACATTTGTTTACTTTGACATTTTATATGTGTAAGAACATGGTTGTGGTGGTTATATGAAACAGAGACAAGGATATTGACTTTTTTCCCCACAGTAAAATTAATTAGACCATGATTAAGTGCATTTTACATGAAAATTCTGACAAATCCTGTAACGCCAATAAAACAACTCAGTACTTCCCAGAAAAAAATGATGGAAAAAGGAATGAAGAAGGCAGTTTTTCAGTAAATGCTGGTGTCAGACAATGTCATAGATTTTCTTGACAGCTCTACATCTCAATATCATGTCAGATACATTAGATTTTAGGTAGCCACATAACAGCTTGTCAGAAATGTCTCTAAGGGGGTTAAGTAGGATAAACGGTCCCCTGAGGGGGTAAGCACCGACCTAGCCTGCATTTATACTTAAGGTGTTTCTTTTGTAAGGATTTAAGCCTGGCCCCCCTTCTTGGCATTGCTCTTCATTTTGATCATTAAAAGCTAGATATTTCAATGACAACTGCTCCGGACTCCAATCGACTGATTGACTGAGGCTTTGTCTGTCTACTCTGTCCTCTGTTGGGTTATGTGCCTACAGTTCAGCAGGGGAGAGGAGGAAAAGATCAAACAGGCTGTGGGGATGTTCTGCAGTAACCAGCCTTTTGCTCTAGAGATCATCAAGACCAAGCAGAAGAAAGACTCACGGTTTACTTCCTTTATCCAGGTAATAACAAGCTCTGCCTTTATATAGGATGAAGGTTTGATATGGTATCTCAATATTTGCTACTCAGATACAAATGAGAATGCTTTAACACAGTCTACATATACGTTGTTTGAAATATCACTTTTGAAAGTATGCATGTCGAAATGATATATTTTGACTTTTCTTTGACCACAAGTGCATATGTCTTCTTTGTGTTGCAGGAGGCAGAGAGTAACAGACTGTGTCGCCGACTGCAACTTAAGGACATCATTCCTGTTGAGATGCAGAGACTCACCAAGTACCCCATGCTGCTGGACAACATTGCCAAGTACACAGGTACAAAAGTAGCTCTTGTGTTCATAGTTTCTTTACTGCAGTTTATAGAGAGTTTTACATGTACATTGACTTTTTTTTAATACAAAATGACCCCTATATGCATTGTGCTCATATACACAGTATGGCTATTAAATCCTCATAAGCACAGGCTCATTATTTAACGGCCATACCTCATGTATATACACAGTCTTTGATGAAATAATGGTAAAGATTATAAAAGTTATGTACACAAAATATGTGTGGCTATGATCAAATCGAATGTTCATCCTTCTCACAGAGAAGATGACCATCTTAATCATGTCAGTATGAAATAAATGTATAGGTAATACAACCGTATAGCCAGGTAACCATATGAACTCAAAGTAATTGAGAAGGATGATGAAATTTACAAGTTCATTTAAGACTCAAATGATGTACAGCTGTGTCAAACACAGTAAGAACAGCTTAAAGGATGTGCCACTTAAAAAACCTACTGCCTCTCTTGCAGCCTTTTTTATTTCACTTCATAGTCTGCCACCAATAGAATGTCAGAGTGAGAAATTTTGATGTGCTTTTAAAAGCCACTATTATAGGTACACTTTGGGAACCAACAGTTACACCCTCAGATTGGCTTTGCTACTTAAGCCCATTTCTCTCATCATGCTATGTAACGTACTTTGGCTAGTGGTTGCCATTAGATTTGAACCAAGAAAATGACTTCTTGTCTTGGTTTTGGCTTCACTGCCAAAGCAACTGACCTTTATTTTCCTCTACCTTTCATTGCGACTCTGATTCTAAATCAGTTCAAACTTTTGCTAACATTTTCTCATTTCCATGTTATGTGATATAATAGACAAATGAAAATTAACTCTCAAGGTAGAAGAAAGGAAGATTAAACTGACCCAAACGAAGTCTTAAACAAGGCTGTGCATGGCAACATGCCAGCCATTAGTGGATTACAGAGACAAATGGAGAGATTATCATTTTAATGATCCTGAAGCGCTAATGCACATTTTGGGAAATGTCCTGCACATTATTTGGCTCATCATTTTTGTCTTGGCTGTGCCTTGGGGTTCACGCAGAGAGAATGCAGTAACGATAAAGTATAACCAGCTATTATGAGGTCATAATGCCCCTCTGCTTTATCATAATTTTTGAGAACTATGGTGTGTTAATGAACGGCGGAAATATCAATTTGCCGGACAGCCCCCTGCAGAACTAAGTAGGATTTACTTTTTATTTAATGTCTTTCAGATAATGCAGCGGAAAAGGACAAAGTGAAGCAGGCAGCGGATTGTTGTAGAAAGATACTCAATCACGTCAACCAGGCATTGAAGGAATCTGAGGACAAGCAGGTAGATGATTTTAAAAATCTTTTCATGTTACCCTGTCCCTGAGCATTTTTTTTCTCTTCGCTCCTCTTCAATATCAGAGTAAGCCCTTCCTTATTTTCCTGCTTCACTACTTTTATCTTTTCTATGTACTTTACTCCAAAGGCAATGGCTTCCCTTTACAGAGCTTACTTATCCCACTTACTGTTTCATTTTTCTCCATCATCCTGCAGAGGTTGGAGGACTACCAGAGAAGACTGGACCTCTCCTCTCTAAAACAGACAGACAACCCCATGATTCTGGAGCTTAAGGTGAGTTACCGACGTGACCCTCGTAGTTTCATTTAAAGCAGTATTCACTAGCTGTACACATGCACTGTGAAGTATCTGAAATGGGTCTCAAAAGTTTAATGGCTCTTCAGATCTATGACAGTTGTATAAGGTATAAGCGCTGCATTATTTTTAATTCAGTCTGTTTTTTCCCATCAGAACCTAGACCTTACAAAAAGAACAATGGTACACGAGGGACCACTGTCATGGAAAGTGAACAAGGATAAGACTATTGGTTTGTAGCCACCATCTTTGTGCATTTGGAGTATTGATGATCTTTGCAAGCTTTGATACTTATACTTCTAAATGCTCTGCCCTGTCTCCTTCTAGAGCTTTACACGCTCCTTCTAGAGGACATCCTTGTACTGCTACAGAAACAAGATGAGCGTCTGATCCTTAAGTGTCACAGTAAAAACCTGGCTGGCACCGCAGATACCAAACATATCTTCAGTCCCATCA
Organism: Pseudamia nigra; assembly: GCA_029823295.1. Lineage (NCBI taxonomy): Eukaryota > Metazoa > Chordata > Actinopteri > Kurtiformes > Apogonidae > Pseudamia > Pseudamia nigra. The sequence goes on from JAQQAE010000777.1 coordinate 19,196, forward strand.
TCAAACTCAATACTGTGTTGGTGCGCTCTGTGGCCACAGGTCAGTTAACAGCATTTCTGTTTTGTCCTTAGAAAAGACATGATAGCTGACATGAGAGTAACTTAAAAAATGATCAGGCATCACAAAACCTGGTATCAGGAATAGGATGTAGAGCAGAATACTGATTAATCACATCCTTCTCCTCCCTGTTCCTCCTCTTCTGATAGACAACAAGTCTTTCTTCGTCCTCTCCATGTCAGAAAATGGAGCCCAGATCTATGAGCTAATGGCACCCACAGTCTCAGATCAGAGAACGTAAATACCCTTCGACTGATGATTTTATCTTTGTTACACTCGTTAGTAGCTGTTTGATTTATTAATAGCTGTTTCATTTTTCTCCTTTCACTAGGTGGCAGCGGCTAATCAGCCAGAGAGCTGAGACCATGAAAGTCAAACCTCACAGTGTCATACCATTACCTCAGTCAGAGTGCGTTACCTCTTAATGCTCATCATTTTTAGGAGATGAATTTAGAGTGGGCTTTTTACCAACATTTGTTTTTTGCTTTTCACCAGTGGGGAGAGAGATGGTGTGGAAATTATTACAGCAGGTGTTTCCAGGCTAAGTAGAGATGCAGACCGCACATCCACTGGGAGCACACAGTCCACAGGTATCAACAAATTGTCTCTTTAAAAAAAAAAGCTTAAGAACATCTCTTTCTCCACATTACTTTGCATTTCTGCCATGCTCTACAGCAATGCAGAAACCTTCTGTAATCATCCCTCCTCAGATGACTGTAATTATGTCTCCACAGAAAAAGAAAGCATTTCAACCACTGGAAGTGCCATGCAGAGTTCTCTACCAGGAAATAATCCATTTGAAGGAGTTAAGGCAGAGGAAGAAGAGGAGGAGGAGGGTTTTGTGGACCCAGAACTTTCTTACCAAGTGGCTGACGATAGCAGGGAAGGAGACTCGTTCAACCTTTTTCCCTCCAAAGCAGACGAAGCACTGAAAACATGTAATCACACACGTCAAAGATGCTAAATAGAATACCACACGTCTCTCTTAATGTACCAGTAGAAAATATTAGTGTTTTCCTCTCATCTATCCCCAGTGGCAGCGTTAAAGCAGGTGTTGGTAACCCAGCTGATGTCCCAAGAGGCTGCTGAGCGAACCAAGCGCTCTACGGGAGCACGTCTTCTCAGGACCACCTCCCTGAGGACCTCTGTCGACAGCCGTGCACGGGTGATGGTCCACAACGGTTCAGAACGGAACCAGGCAGATGACCAAGCTCAGGATCTGGTCTCAGGAGATACAGGCTTCTTTGACTCTCCTGAAGATTATGGTGAGCTTGAACTTTTGATTCATCATTTGCATTAGAGCAGCTCAGCCATTTCATAAAAGGTTTAGTTTGATCTATGCTGAGTGTTCCTTCCTGATCTGGAGTTAGTCTGCAGGAGTGGTGTTAAAGATCTTTTTCATTCTCTCAGCAGGATATTTAGTCCTGGAGGGTTACGGGGGCCCGGGGGAAAGCAGCACAGACGATGACATCTTGGCATCGACCACAGGGAAGCAGCTGAGCACCTCACAAGGTTGTGCCGCTGATTCTGGCATCAATTTAAGGTTTTCTTCAACGTCACAGGCTGGCAGCCTCTCATCTTTCAGCAGACAGGTCCTGTCTCACCTTAGAAACCTTCAGGCCAACCTCAACTATCTAAAGGTATTTGTTCCCTCTCACTTTTCCCCAAATACACATAGATGCACATGTAATTTCTACTTATACGACCTGATCTGACACCAAACATGTTGATTTCACTTGCAGGACATTGAAGCCAAGTATAATAATCTAATACACCAAAGGCCAGAGAGGCCAGCAGCAGACACAGATGGAAATAAAGGTAGCTTATTTCATGTTCAATGTCAACATCCATAGATATATATCAATGAACTAATTGGGGAATATTCTGACATGAACATGCCACCTTTCTGAGCTGACACCTTATTTCTTTCTCTAGATAAGAGATAGTGGGAGACTGTGCTGTGACTTTTGGCTCTGGTCCCAAAGAGGAAGTACCAACTCGTAGTCTGTTCCTGCTTTTTGTGTCCTGGACTTTCTGGACGTCTTATAAGCTTGTCCTCTCACTGCTGAGCCCCTTGTTTCCATCACCGGCACCCACGGTTGTCACAGAGAATGAGAGACTGAGTGTGAGCAGAAACATTTGAAGAGAGGAGTCATCTGTATGATCCCTCCATCAGCACAAGGCAATCAGGGAAGTGGGATTGCCCCAAACCTCACCCCTCTGCCGTCTAACACCCATGTCCCTATTCCTCTCCAAACTCCCTGCAACAAAGAGAACTTATACCAAAATGTACAAAGATGTGTGTTTAGAATATATATATATGAAACACAAAACAAGAAAAGGAAAATTTTAAGATAATGTATTAAGATTTTTTTTTATCCCAAGATGTATTTATTTTCTTTCTTTTCATTTTTAAGTGTTTCCCACAATGCTTGCATGCTTTTGGCCATGGTGTTATCCTTTTGGCTGCTTTTCCTGCTTCAGTCACATAGGACAGTGTGAGAGTTGAGTGCACGTTAGCCCAGCTGACTCTGATTAAAGTGGCAGGAATATATTCAGACTGATAGAGGCCAGAGTTGCACTGGTGATAAAGAGATCCCGACGTGTTCAAGCTCTTGATTTGTGTTAAAGTCTAGAATTTCAGATAAATTCTAGGTGTGGTGTTAACTAGAATGAAGAGTCTCAAGGCTCTGATCTGGTCCTGTTGCATTTCCGTGCTGCCTCTTTCCTCCTCTTTCCTGTGAGAAGTGTCACGCCTCTCCTCTTCTGCTCCCTTTCTCCTTTGCGTGTAATTCTCCCCCCTTTTCCCTGTGAACACTTATGGGTGTCATCTTCTTCCTCTCCTTTTCTCAAACACAGCCCAGTGGCTTTTATGTCACACTCTATATATATCATGCTTCCTCAATCTGCCTTTGGGTATCTTGACCCGTCTCCCCGTCTTCTACAAGGAGCCGTCATGCAATTTCTGTATCAGCTGCTGACAGACATGCTGCTTCTTCCTGCTGCTGTTGGCGATGCTGATTCGACTGCCTGATATTCTCATGTCATGAAGTTCAACATATACTGTACAATGATCAAGTTGGAAGGTTATGCATAACTTTAATAAATAAATAGTGCCATGACACATTCAGAAATGAAAACCTTGTCTTTTTTATTCTTGTAGCTTTTTTGCATGTTTTTCTGTGTACTGAACTGTATCTCTCTGAAGGGACTGAGAATCATTTAAGCTTGTATTGAATGACTGAGTAATGAAAAAACGATTGGAGACCACTTTTTCTCTTAGACCAAGGACACCTTGAATATTTGATAGATGATAGATCTGCCAATGCACGAGTTTTTGAACTGTTAAAATGACTCCAGTGATGGAAAATGTGCCTTTATGTGATCAATCTATAATTTCTATAAAAACCAAGATGTCGCAAGTATAGTTTAATCACAGCAGTGTCAGTTACAGTTACAGAGGGTCATCAGGATTTTCATCATATTTATTTCACCTGTGTCATCTGGTCGAGATAAATCCCATGGTACATGATCTAATGTCTTTTCTGAATGTGTCACATAATATAAATCCTTAAGCGATCAGTATGTATTGATGGGCTTGTTACTGTAGAGATGTCAGCTTATACATCTGTGGAGGATTTTATGTTGGGGCAAAACTCATGATTCTCTATGTTCCTTGGATTTTTAAAATGTTACATGCAGTTTTCTACACCTTCACAGCATTATCTTGGTCATTTTTGAGATTTCTACAGCAAAGCACGAATGACAGCTATATGCAGAAAGTATATAAAAGCTACCTGCTCTTAATAAATAAGGGGCTAATCCTTTAATCTGTGTAATGTGAGTGTACACTGATCAGGCATAGCACTGACCACTAACCTGTGAAGTGGGCATAATGTAGTTTATATCGTTCCAGTGGCTTTTGTCGGTGGGTGGTTGTGTTAAACAGCAAGTGAACATTTAGCTGTTGAGGTTGTTGCACTTAAAGCAGCAAACTGGCCAAAACTACATACTAAATAAGTATGAGTAACCTTGACAATAACCAAATTATGATGGTACATGACTGCGTCCAAACTTAAAGAGCTTGTTGGGTGTTCCAGTCTGCAGTGGATAGTACCCCAACAAAAGTTGTCTATGAATGAACAGCCACATTTCAGTCCAATCAAGTATTTGTCAGGTCAGGTTAGTTTCATGAAGGCCCAAGCTCACAACTTACAAGATTTGAAGTGTCACTATAATGTCCATCCGTCCATTATCCTCTGCCTAGGGTCAGGGTCGTGGGGGCAGCAGCCTGAGCAAGGAAGCTCTCCCCAGCTACCTCCTCTCGCTCCTCTGGGGGGCCCCCCTTGCGTTCCCAGGCCAACTGAGAAATATAGTCCCTCCAGTGTGTCCTGGGTCTGCCCAGGGCTTTCTCTTTCTCCCAGTTGGAGCTAGTTTTGGCAACCTGGGATTAAACCACTCAGGCCCTGCCTTCAGCTGCCACTCAAACCACAAAGCACCGGACCCTTACAACCCTTCCTGCACGTGGTGTGTCCACAGGAAAGTCACTATAATCTCTAATGTGTGATGTACTGTCATTTATTGCAGCATTCAGAGGTCTGGTAGAGCTCATGTCTTGGGTTAGAGCTGTTCTGACATCAGAAGGGAACCTACAGAACATTGTGATATAAATTTTTGTTCCCTTAGGTACTCTACTGGATTGAGATCACTTTGTCCATCCTTCATGGCGGTTCTGTCGGTCTGCTTTGCTTTGACCCAGTTGTCTTGACATCACAATGTGTTCCTTGTCTAGGTGGCTTGCATCCGTATGCTGCCCATTTTTTATGTTTAAAATACATCAGCTTCACAGACTGAATGTTCACTTACAGCCTCATATATCCTACCCATTCACAGGTCACACTGGTGAACAAGATAAGTGACATCATTTCTGCTTCACTTGTCAGTTCTCATAATGTTATGGCTGATACCTTTATGTTTTACATTGTGTGTTAATTGAATGTAAAAAAAAAACACTTTATCTCAGATATGAAGATACTACAGTTGTCATTTTTGTTAAAATTGAAAATAGGCAGTATTAAACAACGGGAGTTTATTTACGCCATTCACAAGCAGGCTACACACTTAGGTAAAAATGTCATATTGCAATTTTTCTGAACAACTTTGCCAGTTCTCTTTGAGTCTCCTTGCTTGGCTGTTGAGGAAAATGCTCAAATGACTCATATTTTCATGCTTTTTTCATTTCAAATTTGCAAACTTAAACTAGGATCCAAATTCAAAAGCTTCAACATGCATGCATCATTTTGGATGTTTTAAACAGTGCATCTCTGTGCACAGTGTCATTGAATCCAAATAAATCAGAGGTGCAGGTCTAATCGACATCTATCAAAGTGTATTTCAACTGATAGTTTGACCTGAATCATCATGAATGTGCAAACTTTTCTAGGATCTGTAAAATGGTTAACTCTTTTTCAAATACCAATTTTTGTTTTATACATACATATATTTTTTATCAATATTTTAATGTCATCATTGATTTTAGGAAAAACCATATATTTCAGGCTAAAATGTCATCTAGTGTCAAATTAGATTAAATTTGACACGAAGCAGCATGTAAGGATAAATATCACTCAGGTCATGAGTGATTATTTAGTTCTTGGATTAAAGTCATAGGCATAGATTTCAGGGAGGACGGGGGGATTCATTCCCTTAATATTCATAAAATGTGTTTTCCAAAAAAGTTTTAGAAATAAATAGTGCAATTATTTGGGCACATTTGTCTTTCTTCCTTGTATTATTAAGTTTTTCCTCACTTTTGTCAGTTTTTTTGGTCTATGTTTGGTGTGAATTTGTTCTTTTTTTGTTTTTTTTTCCTTATTGTCTTCATTTTGTTCTCTTAATTATCTGATAAATATTTGCTCATTTCATTGCTTATTTGTGCTCATTTTGTTGTTTTCTTGATCATTTTTGTTTGTTTTCCTTTATGTTCCTGCTTACTTTGCTCACTTTTGCACTTCTTCTTGGTTGTTTGTTCATTTTCGTTTGATTATTTTCTTCATTTTTATGCATTTTCCTCATTATTATGTTTAGTTTAACTCATTTTCTGGTTTATTTTCTCCTCTCCCAATGTTTACACAAAGCTCTGACTAAAGCTAACCTTAATGTCTGTTATTTAGGGCTCTTGAAGAGTTATAATTGAAACATTTTAGTTGTTCATGATCTCTTCATTTTCTGCCAGCTGGTACACATCAGTCTAATCTGACTGAGTTAACAGACACATGATCAATACCCGTTTAACTAGAATTTCAATATAAGTTAATGCAAACTGACAGAAGGGTCCTGGAGGGAATGGAAACTGGTGTCAGTGTCATAAAGATGCATCACGTGACGTAGGTACAAAGTGAAGCAATCTGCACTGTAGCGCGGTGCGTCTCTTTTTGTCTGGCCAGGACTCAGTGTATGTTCAAGGATGCAAAGCTTTAACCTTTGAAAATCCAAAGTGACTGTTTGGAAACTCAGACCGCCCAAACTTTTCTGGGCATTTAATTTAATCTTCTTCGTCAAACATCCAGAAATTTCCTTTTGACCTTCAGAGAACAGTGCTTTTTGGAGACATTTGACTGCACGAAATGTCAGCGTGGGAGTGTTTTTTAAAGGACGCATCAAAGAGGTTTGATCAGGACAGTGGAGAAGGTAGGGAGCATTACCAGCAGGTGGCAAACTTCCACCATTAAACACCATGTTGAGGAGACCCACCCTGAAACCTGCAGTGACATCAGAGTTTTAAATAACCCAAAGTACCTATCGATTTTCCACATAGATTTGATTCTGACAAATAATGGACTAAGAAACCTGATGAGACAACAGTGCGGTCAAGAGGATTTCTCAGAGGCTTGTGCAGCATTTATTGTGATTTTGTCTACATCTAGTCATGGATTAACATCTGTCTTATGTGTTTGAAACCAGAGGGGAGTGTGTTCTTTCTGTCTATGTTGTGCTGACTATGCAACACAGAGGTGGGAGGAGACAATGCCAGGGTATGAATGGGTTAACGGTAAAAATAACAGCATAGAAGGGAGATGAATTAAGAGCAACAGAAAGGAAGAGGTGAGGGACAGTGTGATGAAGACACATGGAAGTTGAAAAGAGGATGGGGGGAAAGAGAGGGGCAGTAATTGATTGTCTCATTTCTGCATGTGCACCTGTCACCAAGCTAATTGGAGTGGCGAAGACAAAGAGAGGAGAGGTGTCAGTCACACCCCAGCCTTTCAGGAGGGCAGTTCATGTCAAGATCCAACGAGACAAGCCTTTCTCTTCCTCCTGCCTCCCAGCTCTACTCCGATGCTCAGCAGTCCAGTGAATCAGGCAAAAAAAGGAAAAAGAGAAAAATGAAGCTCTATCCTTATGGAGGAATCTGAAATTGGCCCTGTGTGCACTGTCAGTCAAATGGTTGTACACACCTTCTCTTTCTTTATTTGAATTATTTTCATCATTGTACATTAATACTGCAAGAATTATGTAGTAAACACAAATGTTGGGTGGGTACAGAGTCAATAGCCATATTAGTACTACTATGACTACTGTACAAATCATATTATAGCACAAAACACTTGACACTAAGCTAGTAAACTAAAGTATGCAGCATCTCAAGAACTTTGAATGTGTCCCCAGGTGCAGTTGCCACCACTATCAAGCACTCTCTAAGGTGCTGTAAATTGGTGTTTTCTGAGGCTGATCATTCTAAAGTAGCTCTTCATCTTCCTCTCCCGGGACAGTCTTCATTAGAGCCAGTTCCATTATAGCGTTTGATTGTTTTGGTGACTGCGCTTGGGGACACATTCAAAGTTCTTGATTTCAAGCAATGATGGACTGTCTTTTGTCCTTGCTGTGAACATTAAGTTGCAAGATAACCTGACGTGATTTAAAGTATCTATATATTGCAAGTAGTTGTATATACAGTGGAACCCTGGGTTACGAGATTAATCCGTTCCGGGATCAAACTCATGACATGATAAGCTCATGAGCTGGGACCTGTTTTCCCATAAGAATACATGTAAAACCAATTAATCTGTTCCAAGACCCAAGAAAACTCCTGCTACAGGTCGAGCTTGTTGCTTTAAGTGGGTGTGGCAATGTAAATCTGGTGTGTGATGTCATTACGTAATGTGTATGGAAATGCATGTGTAGAAGCAGATGGGGAGCAGACGGTGTGCGGTGTTCAGCAGCTTGGATCAGAAAGGATATTATTCCCTTTTTTTGCTCTATTCTTCCAATGGACGTGTCTGGACGGAGCTGGGAGATGAATCTGGAGTCGCGACCGGGCGCTAAACGGGACACGTGTGGCTGCACAACCCGTCTTAAGTTGAGTGGAGTTTGTAGTTTTGTTTTGAATTTATATTGCAAATATACATTCATTTTGACAGAGTATATGTGTTGATTTCATTGATTTTGTTTCTGATGGTATTTTTGGAGTTGGGAAAAATTGCATTGAAAATTTTTTCTTTGGTGAAACATAATATGTAAAGATACAACACACAAATCCTTTAAACTGCGGACAGATCCGCCCGTGTCCTTTCACCTGCATCGAGATCATGTTACGTGTTTTCTTCTTACCACTAGTACCTTCGTAGGCCCCATGATGAAAAAACACAAAATGAAGCACTATTTCAGGTAAATAAAGGCAAAAAAAAAAAGAAAAAAATTACTGACAATATGAGTTTTTGCTCGTGAGCCAGTACAAAATTTTGCCCAATGTCTTCCTCATAACCCGAAAAATTTGTGTGCCAAAGCACCCCCGGGGTTCCACTGTATATATATATATATATATATATATATATTATTAGCAATTTTAGAAGTGTTGTGTAAATTATGTTGTGATACCTGTTATCTGCCTTCTCTGTGTATCATTTTGTGACATTTTACGTACAGATTTGCACAGTAGTTGTAGAAGCACTAATAGAGTTATGTGCCATCCTTCCTCTGCACAAGCACATTAATAGGCAAGAAATGGCACAAATTAATTCTCAGTGGCATACTTTTGATTTGAGAACCAGATGTCTACTTCCTGAATGTGATGAAAGAATGCAAAGCTGTCATCAGAGCCGTAAATGTGGCTACTTTGCACAAACGAATATACAGAACATAGTCTAGGTTCTTTGACACTTTTTGTATACAACACAATGCCACACATATTAAGTATTAATGTTGAAAATAATTCAAATAAAAAAAATACAAAAGCAGAGGGTTAGAGGGCCAAAATATGCACTGTTATTTGCTTATTTTTGCCCAGCAGGCCTTTTTACATTGGGTCATCATTTAATAATACAACATACAACATAAACAGAACAGACAACATGCACCCACATGTTTTCAAATCTTGATTTGCATTTATTTTGAATATTCAAGTCAAGGATGTGATGTGATTTTCTGATACCATGAACCACTGTAGCAGATGATTACGTGGAGCATATCATCACACTTTTAGGAGCTTAAATTTAAGATAAGGACGCTTGATTAAATAGCTCACCTTTGATGGGAATTTTCATCTGGATTTCACATCCATATTTCCCCAAACATACCTGAACTTAGGTTCGTATTAAACGTGCATTAAACATGTGCATTCTGTGTGAGTAGTTTTCTTCCTGTTTCTCATCAGTATGCTAATTTATCTTCAAGTGCATCTATTACCATTTTGAATGTTCACGTTTTATATATGTACTGTACAGCACTGGTACCTGTAGGCTTGTGAATCCATACACATTTTTCAATCACACTACTGCTGCTGCATGACTGGTTGCTACAGCTAGTGCTGTCATCTAGTCAGGTATTCAGTGTCACTGTCAATGAAAAAACTTGAAGAAACACAGCAGAGAATGGCCTTCCTTCCCTGTTCTCTGCACTTCATTTTCGGTGTGCGCTGTTCATCAATATTAATCTGTCTATTTGCCGTGGGATGCACCTACACATGCAGCATCCTGAGCAGCTTTTCTTTCTAATATAGCATCAGTCACCAGTGAGATTGGTGTGAGGCCAAACATAAGATCAGTCTACGGTATAATTAGCTAGTTATATTCATCCGTTGCTTCTGCTTAGGCTTCTTGCAGAGTCACAGTGGGGCTGTTTTACTATAGAATAAATCATTGTCTCGTTGCATAGTGCTCATCAAAGATCATTATGCTTCAAACTGTAGGGAAAACAAAGTGGATTGACCCTAAAGAGTTAAAGCTGGATGATGTTTCCAACTGCTTGTCATGCTTAAAAAGATCTCAACCTCCTGTGAGCACTTATTGTTTACATTTACATTCATTTACATTTACATTCAAGGGTGTAGATTTTGTCTGAACATGGTGTGGCGAGCCACCCACCTGAGTGGTGGTGGCTCGGAAGAGTCGGATGCTGACTCGCTGTGTTGGGACGATACTGGCG
>JAQQAE010000778.1:0-29674 GCA_029823295.1 Pseudamia nigra
GCTAACAGCCGTTAGCCGCTAGCCTGTGTTAGCTTGGCTAATGGCTGTTAGCTTCGCCAAGACCCAGAAGTGACTACTCGTTATCCGGTTTAAGTTTCGTTTTCCGAGTCAAATTTTTTGTAGTTTTTTTCTTCGGTATCTGAGTTTTTCGTTGTCAAAAGCATTCGTTGTCTGAGGTTCCTCTGTATTTTTGTCCACTTTGTTGATTTTCTGGTTCATTTTCTTGCGTTTTGTTCATTGCAGTGACTTGATGCACATCCTAGTTTTGACAAAATTTAATCAAGATGAACAAAATGTATGTATTTTTTTATTTTGTGGCTCATTATGTCAGGTTATTAATTACTAATCTGTTGCATATACAGCAAAGTCTAAAACACATAAAAGTGCTACTTTAATTTCAGTTAAATTTGACATATTACATCTGTTTGTCATGAGTTTTATAACCTCGGGTGTTTTGAATCTGGCACTAAAAGCTTGCAGATTTTCTATTTAAGTTGAACATCACTAACAACTAAAGTTAAAGTGTGCTTTTGATGCATATATTTCTTAACATACAGCTTTATAGATGAAAAGATAAAATATCACTTCATAAAGGCATTCTGCAGCACTTCACCCCAGTGAGCTGATCATTAATGGCTGAGCTGTTGCACTTCAGGGTCATAGGTCACTTTTTGGAGAGCTGTGTGTGATTCAGTGCAGTTCTAAAGTGACTTTTCACCAGATCTGAAAAATATCATATTGTTTGTGAAGCTGTTTGTGAGGTGGGACTAGAACAGACTGGACTGGAGGTCAAAAAGTACGAGGACAAAGAAAATGTAACTTTAAGATCAACTTTCAGATTCTGAAATCACTGAGGCTCAGCTCTCGATAAACACGCCGTGCACAAGTGTTTTGAAAAGGGGTGTGTGTGTGTGTGTGTGTGGGTGTGTGTGTGTGTGTGTGTGGGCTGAGGAGAGCGGTGACGGCACCACCAGACCAGGCAGAGATAAGAGTCAACAGAAGACGATAAAGTTGGTTCAGGTCATGTGAATGTTTGGAGAGAAGCCTCTGCACAAACCAGCACCATCACTCTGTGCATTAGAGCAGTGATTCTCAACTGGGGGTTTGCCACCCAAAAGTGGGTCAGGGACTCAGCCTGAGCAGGTCACACAGTGTGCTGTGAAACATTAAATTAATCCTTTTTATGCCTGATGTTGGATTTGAGGTGCAGTTTGTTTATTTTCATTCATTTTAATTTGGTTTTTTTATTATCTTGTTTTTTTTTATTTTCATGATAATTTGGTTCCCATTTGTAATTGTTAATTTTCCATTTTTGTTAATTGCCTGTATTTTTTGTCTTTTTTCATCATTTATTTTTATGTATTCTAGTTGTTGTTGTCATTACAATTGTATGTTTTTTTTTTTAGATTTTTGTATTTCAATTTAGAGAAGAAAATATGAGCTAAATTCATTCAAAATGTATTCTAATTTTATATACACACTTGATATCAAAATTATTAGCCTCCCTATGAAGAATGTGGTCTTTTTTCAGATTTTGATTTCTGCCAGATTTTTAACAGAGCATTTCAAAGTAACAAAAACAGAATTAAATATCCAGGGTTGGTATTATTAACCCTGGTCCAGAAGAACTGACCTTTTTATTCAGACAAAACACAAAACACCACTCTTTGACTGAGTCTAAGTGTGTGAACTGAAGTTAAAACTGAGCATTTGTCTAATATTCACTTCAGAAAGGATTTGAGGCATCATGTCAAAACCAAAAGAAATTACATCTGAGAAGAAGCATCATTGATGGACACAAAGCAGGAGGAGGACATACAAAGATATCAAAGTGTTTCCAAGTATCCACAACCTGAGAAGCATGGGCAGTATTTGAAAACGAGTCACATATTCAACTATGTTTACTAGCATATAAGAAAATGCATCTGCCTGTGTTGGTCTCAGCTTGATGACCACTGGAAAATGTGGGTCATAAGGACAGCAATTGAGAACTATGGCATGAAGTAAAAGGACATGCAAAGGCACATGTAAAGTTGTATTTACTGCAACAAAAACAATAGGTGCCAGATGCAGAGAGGTAACCAAATGAGAACAGTGAATACATTTACCCACTGAGAATATGCAAAAGGACCTTGAACTAGTGGCTGTTTATGCAAACTGCAACAATCCTGCAACACAATGGCAGAAATAACATTTTCAATTGCTCAACATATATGCACAAATTATTTTGTGCTATGAGTTGGTTTGCTTATCTCCCGTGAGTCCAGCTCTGCTGTTTCACACGGTGTGAAAATTTTTGATGTTGCCATTGTAGAAGCCATAAGTGATACAGCGCAAAATGATGAACAATGAACATTTCAGATCAATCATTATTTGTAATTATCACAGTAAATGGCCTTTGCTCAAGTCAGCTGGGAGATGTTTAAGGGGTAGAAAATGGATGGATGGATGGATGGATGCTCAATTGTTATTTAGAAATGTTCTTATCCAGTCAATCTGCATCTGAAGCTCAAACATTCAGAACTGTTGCACAAAGGACATTTTTTATCCCAAAATGTTTACCTGTAAAAATAATGAAACAATTAATGCAATGTATTGTAATATTTTTATTAACATTTTAGAACCAAGTCCAGCATTAAGGGCATACAAGTGAACATTACAGAATAGTTTTGTGCTTTGGGTTTTAGGTACATTTTTTTAAATATAAAGAACTTATAAAGCCCATAAAGGACAAGGCTTCTAACATGTAGCAGAAACAACCTAAACCAGTGATCATGGCTCGAATCTAAGTGAAACTCTGAGGAGTCACTGATGCTTTAGCTTCACAACAGTGGAACGTTCTCACAATCTACAGCATTCAAAACATCACTCTCCTCAGCGTCAGCATCCACAGCATCAGGGCTATTTATGAATCATTTTATTAATTAAGTTTTTGTAAAGCAGCTGTTTTTAAAAGTGCTATATAAATAAAGTTATAATTCTTATATTATTATTATTCATAATTATTAACCATTCAGTTCTTTATGTAAAAAAGTGACAGAAAATGGAGATGCCTATGATAACGCGCTCAAACATCCTGTTTTGGTCCAAAACCCACGTCTTTACTATCAAAGAGGTGGAAAGAAACACGAAAACAGTTACATTTAAGAGAATTAGCAGATAACTAGTTATTACTAATTCATCACTACATCAACTTAAAATCAAGTAAGTCAACCAAACACTGAAACATTTCCTGTTTTAGTCACAGATATCCGATACCTTACAATTTAAAACATACGGATATTTTAACAATGAGTCTCTTATTTTTCAACTTTTCATCTTTCAATCCAGTCAAAGCAAACTCCCCGCGTTTCTCCATCAGGGTCCGTGATTCCCTGTGAAATCCCCCTCTCTCTCCCTCCCTCGGCCTCCCCTTTTCCCCTTCTTGAAAAATGTTGGCTCATCAGCTGTTCTGTTCTGGCTCTGGAGGTGGAGGCGGCCTCCTCCCTTTGTCTCGGCCTATATGGGGCTCTAGCCTGGCTAAGCTAAGGCGGCTTCTTGCTGCATCCACTCACTTCTTCCTGGGCAACTTTAGGCCAGTCCACTCTGGCTGCATGCGCCCTCCCATTCCCGTGGATCGAACATTTTGGGGGGGACGCAGGGAGGGAAAAAGGTGCTGCTGCGATGGGAATGGACGGCGTCCACATCTGAGTGCGTGAGTGTGCGGATGGAGACAATAAATAACTTTAGTAGTAGTAGTGGTAGTAGTAGTGAGAGTAGGGATGGTGGTGGCGGTGATGCTAGTGGCTGTGTGGTGGAGGCCGGTGCAGGGAGGTCGGCGGATCCTTGTTTTTGATTTATGTGTTTGGAAGAAGCTGTCAGGAGCAGAACCAGAAGAAGCAGAGCGGACCAACACCCGCGTTTTTTATTATTCGAACAACCACGATGCAACAACAGGAAGAGCGCGTTTCATCATGGACGCTCTTGACACGCAATTACGCTAAAACACCCAACTTTTACGCACTGGGTGCCTCTATCCAAACCGGGACGCGCTCCTTCTTCCTCCTCTGCACGAGACCCTGCTCCATGGGAAACACAGGCCATAAGTCTGAATTTCGTCGTGGCTGTTTTCACTGTGAATGATGCTGAAGTTATTTATGGGCTGCGTAAAAAAGCGCCGGAGCCGCTGGGAAACAGCTGTTCACCTTCTGGGGACTGCGCTTCTCCGGGTTTTTTTTTTTTTTTGCCGTTTTGATTTTTATGGCATTTATGGCCTCTTTAACGTGTCATTATTATGAGTCATTGTTATGATGTGTTTAATGCAACTGGTGTTATGTGTGAATAATGGAGTGGGTTATTATTAGAATTAAGTGGACCCATTCACTGTTTGGTTTTTTCCATTTAAGATGCATTTCTACTTTTTTATTTTAATAAGACAGTTAATTATTTTTGCCTGTTCTCTTTTTATTCTTATTTCTCCTATTTTGCCTTTTAAGAGGAACATTCTCCAATACAGGCCTTTTCCTCTGCATTTTTATGAACATTTTCGGTATGTGTGCAGCTTATAGCGCACTGAAACCGATTTCAACAATTCTACATTAAATTGCCAACATTTAAATTGGACTTTTACGCGCGTTTTTGACCGAGACAAGCGTTATTATTCCTTAAATGATAAAAATCGAAAATATGATCTGATGTTTATTATGATAAGCAGAATCAATAGCCTTTAGGCGCATGCACACCCACCCTTCATCCCTTTGTTTTTATTTTTTTTTTATTTTGCCCTCTCCGATCTGATGGCTTTTATTCTTGGATTTCACCGAGAATATTTTATGTCCCACACATACATCCACCTCTGTCCTGTCAGCGCGTTTGCTCTGCGTCCTAACCGTTCGATTCCACTTACAAGAGGGCTGTGATCTGTATCGGATTTTTACCAAGACCTTTTGATTCCATATCTCTCTCTCTCTTCTCTTTCCCCCCTTTTTTCATAAATCCTGCAGTTCCTAGGAGCTTTGCGGACGCCGTTGCCTTCCATCCCAACATCAGAAAATAACAGAGCATCTTTCGGTGAGTCACAGTGTTTTATATTTATTGTTCCTTGAGGCCTTCAGTGAGTGGATTTGTCTCTTGATGTGAGTGTGCGGTGGCTTATTTGATTTCTGCCCTTTTATGCAGACATCTGGTTAAATTGAACAGTTTTACATTATTCACAGCTACAAGTCAGAATTAAATAATTTTAAATGTTTTTAAAATAGCAAAGTGAACACCTTTCGATACAATACAAACAGCAAATCCACCCAAATAATGCGCCTGCACACAAAATATTCCTTTGTTAAATTAATGTCTGAAAAAACGCTGAAAAATAAATTAGGCTGTTTCACTTGTATTTAATTAATAACTGAATGCATTTATTTTGCTTTAGAATAGCTTAATTCATGCAATTAGACTGAAAGTATAATAATTCCATTAATTACTACTACTGTTATGACTACAATCATTCGATGATGTGCCATAGGCAACACTTAGTAGATTACCTTCATAAGTGAATTTAACGCTGATTTACATTGTGCGTAAAATACGTTCATCAATGCGTAAAAGGCTTATATCAGCCAAAAAAAAAAAAAATCACGTACATGATGTAATGTAATGACACGTGCTAATGTAATGCAATCCAGCAGTGTGAAGGGCAGTGTGAAATGTGTGAAATGTGATGGCTGCGGGTTATGAACACAGCAGGAAAAGGATCCGGGTCAGTCCATCAATGTGTTCAGACAGTTATTAAAGCAGCACTTCATTTCTGCAGCCACGACACTAATGGCAACAAAATTCCAAATAACAATAACAATAAAAATGGTCATAAGAGTGGATTCACAACCAGGAAGTGATTGCACTTGAAATCATTTACCAAAAAAAGGTACAAGTAAAGCTTGGGGGGGGGGTGGTGGGATTATGATTTGAAATCCCAGGAACTTCCTTAGTGTCATCCTCCTGGCCTACATTTTTCAAATCCCAGAGGAGGGGAAAGAAGAAGAATACGAGATCGAGGATTTCCATGGCTCTGCAAAGCACGGAGTTGTGAAACCCAATATCCGTGACTTAATCCGGAACACGGAGCCGTCGATACGCGTCTGTCATCCAAGGAAAATAAAGAACTGCCATCCTTTACAAGCACCGGCGTGTTTTTGTTACACTGAATCCTCACACGTTATTTCTCTCCTCTGCTCAAGACAAGAGACAATAAAAAAGCTGATTAGTGGCTTTGGTTAATGAGTGATGAGGATTTTCAGCAGCAGTTTGCACATCCTTCCGTTACAAAAGGCGTGATGGAAAAGAAACAAAGTTGCAGACGGAACACATTTTAGGCTCCCACCTTCCACCTACACGGAGAAGTCATCCTCTCAATTCAGCAGCCCACAGCGAATGCTATCTGTTTTAAAGTTGGCTGTTTACACACACACACGCACACACACACTCCACGCACACACACAGATACACACGCTGCTGGTGCGAGAGAACTCATAAATCTTACGTAGCCATAAACGACAGGGGTAGCGTCCTGAATAATAAAAATAGAGGGAAGTGGGAGAGAGAGAGAGAGAGAGAGAGAGCTGTAGAGATGGGGAGAGGACTGTGAGGTGTGTGTGTGTGAAACATTTTAATGCACCTTCATATTTTCATTTCCACTTTCTCTCTTCGGGCTTTCTTGACACTCTGCCTCTCGTTGCTTTCTTTCTTCAGATGTTGTTGCATTTCACTCCCCAGTGTCCAAATCCAAACACAGGGAAGGTGCTTTCAAATTCCAGGAAGTGGGCATTTTAAAACATTTTCCCTTACCTGCAGCTTCTTGTACCGGTTACAATGTATAGCTCTCTTCTTCATTTGCGACATTGTCCCTTTATGTCAATCCTTCTGTGCCCCCAATATCCCCCATGTGCAACATGGCCTCCTTTTCTTTCTTTTAATATACCTCATGGTCTGTGCATAGGTATTGTATGGCCTCAGGGGGAAATGAGGTGTTGAAAAGGTAACAATGGTGACTACATGTGTACTTTCTACAGGGAGACGTGGAATGAGATGCGATAGGTGTCCTGGAATTTTAACAGAGACAAAAAGAAAAAATATTCCTCGATTTTCTGGGTTACACCAAAGTGCCCGAAATAGCACATTGTGATAGAGAAATGTGTACAACTCCTATTTTTGTCATAAATTAATCTCTCATTGTTCATGTGCTCCCAGAGCGTCTGTGATCTAAAAACGTACAACCTAAATAGTGAGCTCCAGCTGACTAGGCCTGAATAGTGTTACTCAGCAGAGAAATCAGTGAGGCCATATACATATAATTCACATTGAGTCACATGCCTTAGCTATGTTAGCTGTATGCCTTCGCATGTCTAATGACTTTCTGAAGAAAGATGAATGTGGTGCCACTATTCTTCAACTTGCTGAATGGTAGCAGGGTGATTATAGCTATTTTAGCCTATAAGACGCCCTGCTAAACAGCTAACTGTGCTAAAATATGAATATAGGCCTATATACACAGTACACCCTGAGAAGCCAATACCTGACTTTAAAGCAGCTAATAATGGTCTAATATGCCACGTCCATCAGTCACTGTTCTGTTTTTAATAATAATAATATGAATAATAATAACAATAATAATAAGTTCAAAGTGACCCAGCCAAGCAAAGTTAAAATAAGTTGAAGATAGTTTAGTTGCTTGTTAAAATAGTTGTTTTGGTTGGTGGCACAACAAAGACATGTGAGGAGAGAAAGTCATTTTAGTGGCGGTGACAAGACCATAATAATTTTACTCAACTCGAGTTATTTTTGAGCAAGTTCACACGCAGACTGTGCGTAAAAATGAGAGAAAAGTAACGCTAACTGCAGGGGAACTATTATTATTTTATAGACTGGCTTATTTTAAGCCATTTAATCAGTCATATAAAAAGACTGATTAAATAAAAGTAGGCCTGTGTTTGAAAGTCGTACAGACACATGGAGAAGTGACCCAGGCTTGCATGGCCACTTTGCCGCGTGCGTTTTTCTCCTCTGTAAAATTAACATAATTTGTGACGCTGAGCCGTTTGATGGGAATCAACGTCCGCCAGTCAAGCCCCGTTATTTCCTCCGTTCCAGCCCCATCAGCGTTTCTAACAGCCGTGAGTGTTGTAATCAACTTCGTAGGAATAGTAACTAGGCTACTACCACGTCCAGTTCTGAGCAGCTGTGCTGTAGCCTTAGCCTCTCACTGCTACTAGCCTTGTGGAAATACACCTATTCTGGCTGTGTGAGACCGGAGCCAAACAGGAGGATAGAGCCAAGAAGACGCGGAGGTAGAGGCAGAAGAGCCAGGATAACGAGGAGGGACATTTAAAGACAGGAATAATTCGCCTCCCCCAAAATGCGATGGGGTGATATTTTCCCGCAGACCTGTTCCTCAGAGGCGGTGTGACTGGAAACGCCGTGTGAGCGACAGAGGCTCAAAAAGAAAGACATTTGAGGCCATTGTTATCAGCGAGCGGCGGCAGCGCTGGTGCTGGGGCGGAGGGTGGAGGGCGGGTGGGGGGTGGGGGGCGCGAGCAGGCAAGCAAAGCTGGCTCCCGGTAAGCTCGTTCAGCTCGACTGCTAGCTAGCCTGCCCGTATAGCCTATGTACCCAGCTTACTGCTATAATTCTGCCCGTGTACCGAGCCCCCCACGCCACACCAGTCTCGAGCCCTGGCTGTCCGTTCATGCCACACGGAGTTGGGTTCGTCTCCCTCGCGCAGCCCGCTCTGCCGCCGCCGCTGCTGCCGCTGCTGTGGCTCCGGGAGGTTGTTGTTGTGGTGGTGGAGAGCAGCAGCAGCAGGCACAGTCTCAGCACCGGAGCACCGGAGGAGCCGCGAGAAGAGCAGAAGAAAGCGAGCGGATTTGTTATTTATTTCATTATTTATCATCGTTATTGATTACCTAATCAGCGAGCGCGAGGACTAATCTGTGATGTGGTGTTGCTGCTGGCTCTGTGTCGGGCTGGACCGGGACCACCGGTGCTAAAGAAGGTAAGGAGCATCACCGACTCACGGGCAGGCCAGCCGGGGAAGGCACGAGCTCCAAACAACTAACCAGAAATACAGAGTGTTTGTTGGCGGTGCAGTTAGTGAACGGCGGAGAGGCTGGCTCAGTGATTTATGGCCCGTATGACTTCAATCCCGGTTCAAGAAGAGTTCACAATGCTTTAAGCTGCCGTGGCTACCCGCTACAATCACCCCCCCCCTTCTTTTACTTTCGGCCTTCTATCTCTGTCCTTTTCTTCTCCCTCTTTTATTTCTTCTATTCCATTCCTGCCTCCGACTCACTTATAGCCATTTATTTACAAAGCAATTCTCCACCATTTTTCTGTTATGGATGATCCAATTCCTGGGCTTTTCCTCCTTCCCTGGCCACTGTTTATTATTTTGCAAATATCTGACATTCATTTTCATTCTTACTAAAATGTTTAGAGACTGTAATTTCATTTTCATACGGAGGTACTGGACTCTAATTTAAGTCCACGAACAACAATAGCTCTGATCAATCCAATCCGTTATTGTTTCTGGGCTTGGCTCCATATAATTGAGCCCCTCTCTCCCTGTGTGTCTGTTAATGGGATAAGGAATATGTGGATTGTCCAAGTTAATGCATTCTCTGTGTGTCTCTCTGCCTGCATAGCTCTTCGTGGCAGGCGCCATTTGTAATTTTATATCCCAGGATAAAACACAGACACTGGACACCAAGGCCGACCTCTCCCTCCCTCTCTCTCTGTCTCTCTGTGTTGTTTTTGTTTGGGTGGCTGTTTCTCTGTCAGTGTAAGTGGATTATTCAGGGAGGCGTCTAGTAAAGTTGGTGATTGTATTAAGCTGTACCCCTACAAGCCAGGGGCAGAGACATTACGTGTCCCGTTTAATGGCGAAACAGCGATATGATTTAATAACATATTCCTCCTACACTCACTGCCATGGCCTCTCTCTCTGCCTCTCTCTCCCTCTCCTACTATTCCTCAGAGTAAATAATTAGGATTCCAGCTTGTCTACCAGAAAGATAAATGGCTGACATGTGTGACGTGCTGAGTGCTGGAGCAGGGCTGTGTAATCCTGGGGAAAAACGAACAACAGTTATAAAATAAGGGGAATCATATTATTTCTGCAGCCTATACTGAAACAATTTTTAGTAACGTTTCGGTTTTGATTTTTACATCTGAACTTTTCTTATATATATCTATAGATATATATCTATAGATATATAACGCTTATATGAGAAAACATTAAATAAAAACTCGCATTCTCGTTTAGTCTCTTTTTTTTATTACCAGAAAGTCTGACTTAAAACCTGAGCCGGTTATATTTCTGCTCAGTCATTTATTTTAGCCCATTTAACCGTTTAAAAATTAAAGCTAGAGTTTGCTGCATAACCTACAATTTAATATTAGCCTAATGTAGCTATATGCAAAACTACCAGAGTCATTTCAGGAAGAATACTTTCTGGTCTATAGGCCTTAAAGATTGGCGATGTATTAGTAAGCTTTATAATAATGATATAATATTATTATTAGCATACATAACCCTCCCCATACTGAAGCTGAAAATAATAATAAAATGATAAAATCCAACTTTCAGTTTAGCGCAGGATAACGGCAGGGTGTGGGACGTAGGTGGTTTGTTGTAAAGCTTGTATCGCTGAGGATGAATTAGCACGGTGGTCTCGAGCAGCAGCCTGGTCGTTCTTATTCGTTAGCTCCGGTGCTAACAGCTCTCGTGCTACAGATGCCCCCGTTCTGCTCTCGGTGGCAGAGTCAGAGTCAGAGCTGCTTCTGCCCGTGAAACATTTTATCTCCAGAGCAGAAATGAATGCCAGGTGCTCTCTCGCGCCTGACAAGACGGCCTCGCGCGGCCACGGGCCCACCCCAGCAGTGAGCGCGAGATAGGGAGTCTATGGGGGCTCGAGCCGCTGTGTTTTTTTTTTTCCTCCTCTTCTCCCTTAAGGGGCCATGATAGAGCACTGTGGCCGCGCGACCCTAATGGATCACTGACTCGTGAAGCTCCTTCCGGGATATCTTTCTCCCTTTTCACCCTCCACTTTATCTATCTATCTATCTATCTATCTGTCTATCTATCTGTCTATCTATCTATCTGTCTATCTATCTATCTGTCTGTCTATCTATCTATCTATCTATCTATCTATCTATCTATCTATCTATCTATCTATCTATCTATTCGGGCCGACTGAAAGTCTTAAAATAGAACAGCTTATGAAATAATACATTTTCAGAAAATCGCGCATTGTCGATTCGTTAACGCGTTATTCGTTTTTATAAAAATGTAAAGCCCTTAATAATCTATGTCGCTCCGTTTAGTTTGTGGTGTTATTCAGCGGCAGCACTGATGGTTTGCGGAGATATGACTGAGGAAAGCGCGAGCCCGCGGAATCCAGTAAATCTTATGTGAAAAGGCAGGGGCTGACAGAAATAGGCTACCTACATCAGTCACAAAGGGAAAAATATACAGGCCACATTCACTGGCGCCATTACACAACAAAAAAAAAAAAAAAGAAAGAAGGAAGGAAACAGCAGACAAGGCAGGACTTTATTAGAATACAACAACACATGAACTTCACGTATTAAGAACATTAATTTAAAAAATGTTACATAATTTTACTCAAAATAACCATTAAAATATTCATACAATTTAAAGCAATATAATAGTGTCTTTATATTTACAACAAAAAATATATGACCAGTGTGTGCATAATGTAAAACTAACATCTAATAATTATACCAATACCTTATTGATTAAATTAGATGAATATAGTAGGTTACTGTTTTACTGGCCATTATTACTAGTTGTGCAAAGTATGTTCTATTGAATTACTATTTAAAATAAAATGTTATAGACCTACACCCATTATGCTTATAATAATACCTGGTAATTACAAAGTGAATTAGGATCCCCATCTTTATTATTAAGTGTTCATGTGTCTTTCTGTGTGTGCGTGTGTCTGTGTGCATGTGTGTGTGCACAGAGGGAAGGAGGGAACAGTTTGCCCTCCTTGTGCCCCCTCCTCAAGAGCATCTGCAGGCTGTGCACTGGGCTCAGAGGGGAGGGGGAGGGTAAGAGGGGGGTGAGGAAAGAAAAGCAGTGGTTTCTATTCATGTCATGGCGCCTTTCATTTGAGGAAGATGGATTTATCTCTCTCATTTCTTTATTCTGCTTCTCCTAACCTTTTAGGTCAGATTGCAGGGGACCGTTGGAGAGACACAGTCACGTGACCCCCGGTACCAAATGGTCTTCCGGCAGTGGCTCTCAGCAAGGACCGGAGCACAAGAAGACGCCGCCACTTCTCTCAGAAATGCAGAAAACAACATACTACGACAACTCCTCAACGCTTTTCGGTGGCTACTCATCCTACCAGGTGCAGGGGACGACAGCAGCCGCCAATGGCTTTGGGGGCTACGATGCCCCGGTCCCAGTGTCCCACCACCAGCCGGCCTTTCAGTCGGCGACCCATCTGGATGTGGATTCGTACCAGCGCTCCGCCTGCTCTTTACAAGCACTGGGCAGTAACAGCAGCCACCAGCAGCAGCAGCAGCTAGCCAAAACCAAGGAGTTGAATGGCAGCTGTATGCGGCCCAGCCTGCCGCCTGAGCACCACCCAAGCTCCCAGGTGTCCCCTCCACTGCCCCCCAGCTCCAACAATGGCAATACTGGGGCTCAGCAGCCGGGGGGCAGTGCTGGGGCCTCCTCAGTCACTAAATCAGGCCCCAATAAGTCATCTAACTCCTCTTCCTCTACATCCTCCTCCACATCGTCTTCCTCCTCTTCACTGCCCCCCAACCCAACCCTGGCCAAGCAGATCTTCCCCTGGATGAAAGAGTGTCGGCAGACGACCAAGCAGAAAAACTGTTCACCCAGCAACAACTCTGGCAACGGTGTGTTAGATTACACTCATCTATGTCTGTCTGTCTGACTTTGATTTCCCCAATAAGCACAATTATTCCTCCTCCACTCTCTCTGCCCTCTTTCTCTTCCCTTTTCCCTTGATTTACTTCCTCATTAGCATCTTCTTTCTTATTACTTTGCCTTCTCCTGCACATCACCACATCCTTCTGTCTTCACTTCTCTTATCACCATCTTCTTTCAAACCTGAGATCCCTGGAGGATTTCAGAGGTTTCTCTCTGTCTGCTGTGGTAAAACAGGATTCTGAGCTGACCACCAGTCAGGCTGGGTGTTATTTGCCTGTAGCTCATGTCTGCTTTGTTCTAAGGCAATTAAAAGCATCTGTTTTTGCCAGTAAATAGTTGTTGATGTGGAAGGAGAGTGGGACACGCTAAAGTATTTAAACATATCCCAGAGAATGCTTATTAGCATAAAATGCATTTAATAAGTCTTAAGCTAAATCAGTGCTGCTTGGCTTGACCATTGAACAGTTTTGTTATCCAACCAATTCTCTTGCGTGATTAAAATATGATACTACATTAAAATTCAAAAGCCCGTATAAAATAAACAGCAAATAATATGGTTAGAGAAATACCAATTAAACCACTAAAAGAGTGAGTAGTACTTTTAATTATCAAGAAACCCCACAATCATTTATAGTAAAATGAAAATGAGTCAAACACATGAGACGTGAATGTTTGGGAAATTTGTTACAATAAAATTATCCTCCTTTTCTCCCCCTTTAGAAACACTTTAAAGGCTTTATATCTGTGCATGGACAGCTGAGGCAGTGATTAGTTGACATTTAAATAAAGATTGAAAATACCGGGCTTGGTACTGTCTGAATTTAAAAATTAAAGTTTGAGCAATTTTGAGATTCACTACATGTCATAATGTTGGCATATCAACATAGTGTAGTGCCAAACCAGGTCGTTGGGGGCCTAGTCAGGGTTTTAGGGTTAGGGTAACATATCAAGCTCAAAAAGTTGGAGATATTCCCTTCAATGTAAGTCTCCTTCTCTTCTATTTTAACCACTAGCAGTGGAAATTACATAAATGTTTATTTGAAGGAATAGATGCCAACTCGTGATTTTAAAGTAAGTTTCTGTGTTCTAGGTATTTTTGGTGACCATCAGTCAAGTGCAGTCTGTCACTATTATCACACTAAACTAAAGGTATCAGGTGATGTATTTGCTCTAAAGCTTCAGTCACCTGCTGTATCTGATGGTCTCCTTCACAGCCTGAGACAAACCACTGTCAAGGATTTAACTTCTGAATGTGAAGAAATAGTGTATTTCTCTAAAAACCCACAAAGTGCCATTGAATGCGACCTAAAACTAGAGGTGAAAAAGCCTGCATAATGACCTTTTAAGAAGTGTAGTTTCGAAATGTCTCCTGTGAAAAAGCTCTATTGCGTGGACTCAGGTCTCACTCACACATCCTGACAGGTGAGACATACTACACCAGGTTGTTTTAAGATGTCTGTGGAGGATAAACAGTGGATTTCTTATCAATAAAGTAGGCAAAGGAACTTATTACAGTGCCTGATATGCTTTCAGACAACAAACCAGGCTTCAGAAAGACTCATCCTTTGTGAGTTTCAGAGAAAACTATGCACACACATAGCACGGACCCTGGTCATTAAAACAAACAGAATTGTATAAAATGATGAATAAGAGGCAACTAAATAAAAAAATCTCCACTTTCCATTTTGGGCTAAGGCTTAGGGTCTGTTGTCTGTCAGGCTTAAATGCATACATTAGATTACACATTCCAATTCACATTTCAAACACATCTTTAAACCTCCATAAATCAGTCACTGATGACCTGGAGGGTCATAAGAGGTTGTAAGTGAACTTTCTTATCAATATTAAGTGACTCCAAGGTTCATTACGGTAACAGTCTGACGGCTAATCAGCTGCCACGAACCTGTCAGCGATACAGGTCGCTTCTCTTCCTTCGTATCTTTACCTTGTTGTCATCACAGGGAGCTCCTCTTCCTCCGCTAACTCTTTATCCTCTGCTTATTATTTACCTTCTCACTACTCACCTTCGTCCCCTCTTCTATTGGAAAATCCACTGAGAAGGAAGACATTAACACAATGAAATTAACTGTCATGTTTGATAACAGATACATATTTTAAAGACAGAGAGAGAGAGAGAGAGAGAGAGATATACAGACAGACAGACAGATATGCAGAAAGCAAGTGAGAGGAAAAGAAGTACAATAGGTTGATGAATTTGAATATTATCTGCATGTGATAGGAAAACAGTCATGGAGGCAGAGAGATATATTATTGAAATAAGCAGTTATCAATTATTACAAATATGCCCCGCTATAATTCATCTGAGGGTTGGATTCATGTTCACAGAAAAGCTCCCAGTTGACAGTTTATTGATGGGAATTTGAAACAATTACTTAGAAGAATGTGGGCGAGACAGAAGACGCGATAGTTAACTCCCTGATCAGTCTGTGTCCGTCAGTGGGAATAAACAGTTTATTCTGCTGAGAGGAAGATCCAATCACACACAGATAGGATCTAACGGCTCACTTGTAAAGCACGCACACAGGCATGAAGTCATGACAGTGGCATCGTCTGCATGTTCGCACCGATGAAGACATAGGAGGCAAAAAAAACTGTACAGCAGGAGAATCACTGCAACGTTTTACCCTCAAACACCTGCCATCACAGTCAAAAACCTGTCACATTTATCTCTACCTATTTGCAAAATCATCTTGTTTGTCAACAATGCAAATGATAAACAGCCATTAAACTTTACGATGCTAACTGAACATGTCTGAGTCAGGGTGCCCCAAAAACTTTTCTGCCTAGGTCAGGGATCTCAAACTCATGCCATTGAGGCTGAGATACAAAATACAAAAAAATGATGAAAGATATAATCAAGAGGACAAAAATATCCACAAAAATGAAGAAAGCAGCACTGACATATTAGCATCATCCCATTTTCCGTGATAAAAGCCAGTGGGATATTTGGTTTTGAATTACTGTGAAAGATAACCTCAGTGGAAACCAAAATGGGTATACGCTTATTTCAAAAAGATAACCTTGAAACCTCTTTTTGAGGCATTAACACTCCAGTGTCACCAGCACTAAACTCATAAACCTGTCATGTAATATTTCTTTAATGGCCCTGAAAACATCTGTAGTCAAGCTGTCGTAGTAATTACCTACTTTATTGACAATGAAAGTTCCAAACGTGCAGAACTTCAGTGATTTAGACAAAAACCCCATTAACACAACTATTAACATGGACCAAAGAGACATGGGAACCTAAAATGCTAATTCAGTTGTGTTTTTAACACTCATTTGTCCACTGCTTTACTACAAATCTGGCATATATGGTGTGTTTCATTTACCTCGGAACTCAGACGTCAGAAGTGGGAGTAAACTCTGAGCTGATCGCATTCCACCAAGTCAGAAAATAGACAACTCTCAAACACATGTGCATTCGATGTGAGAAAATCTACTTGGTATTTTGCACATACAGACAATGTAGCAACATGCAATGAATAAAAAATGAACAGCGCTCTGTGTATGACTGACATAATATGAAACACATACCACAGAAATTAGTGGCGTTCTTTCAGTTGCTGCGAGTGGTAACCATAGTGAATTGTGAAGTCAGAGTTGGTGAGGTTGTGCCAAGGAATTCCAACTTCAGGGGGCGTTTCAGTTGAAATTTCCGACTTGGAACTCAGGAATTCTGACTTCCACGTACAACTGGAACACACCAATAGCTCAGGTGAACTTACTAAGGTCACACTCCACAAATTTAGAATGAGGATGCAAAATGAAACTGTTTTTATTAGGTAACCACCTGTCAAATGCATAACGATAATTAATTTGTCACGTTAACACAGAAAAATAATTTGACCTCACTGAACCCGTGTCAAACGTAAAGAAGAACCCTCAGTTGTAAAAGATCCAACATGATGAAAGTAACCTAAAATATACAATAAGACAAAAACTACCTAAAAGATGAAATTAGCTCAGAAAAAAAGCACCAAAGTCAAATGATGGAGATGCTGTGATTTTGCTGAATGATGTTAGGGAAACCCTGCACGCCAATGACGGGTTAGATTTCAGAACATGGTGACGCTGATAAATAGAGCAGCAACAGTCCAAGACCACAAGGAGTCAGATGACCACGCTGAAAAACAAATGTGTATGTTGCAAAAATTCAGTATATCACAATACCTACTGGAGTTACACCACTGCTAAAAAGGACTTATATTAAGGCTTATATTAAGGCTGTGAATTTCCCCTTTTTGTGGGATCACTAAAGTATATCTATCTATCTATCTGATATTAGGGCTTATATTAAGGCTTATAAACTGCGGCCTGTCTGTGGTGTCTGACTTAATTGCTTTGTGTTTTCCATTAATGAGAGTAATATACTACTTCATGCAGTGCAATATTGACCAGATGATGCTTCAGATTATTGATACAGTTTGTGTTGGGATTTCCAGTCCACTTCCAAAGCTTCACGTATTGCCATCAATGTGCTACTTGTTCCCTTAAAATGCAATGTAAATCTTTTTAACATCACAGTCGTTGCATAAGGTCTGCACATGGGAAACTGGAGTCTACGTCCTGCATTAAGCTTCTTGTTTTCTGTCTCCTACCCCGATCACATTTTCACTAACCCTAAAAATTTGCCTCTCTCCTGTCTGTTCAGACCACCTGGTTGCCTCGAAAACTTGCAAGTAGGAAACGTTATCAGTACGGGGTGCGATATTAGGAAACACTTGTCTTTGGTCATAATTGAGGGACGGAACAAACTGCCGTAGGGTTGCACAAGCTGGAGGACTTTTATCTTTCAGTTCAGGAGGAAGTTGGTTCTGTTTTCGTCTGTATCAGAAGTTCATTTTTTCTAAACCTGAAGCGAACTGACAATAGTTTATATGTTTGGGGTGATGAGAGTAACCTAATCTGTTTTAGACTTGCTCTGAGTGGATGATGTGAACCGAGAGGTGGCAAGTTTCTAACCCATCACCCTTGTCAGTCGAAAGTGCGCCTCACCACCATCTCTGATGTCTCCAAATCCGTTCCAGCTGTATTCGGAGTCACTGTTACTGTCGTGTAAATATGATTTAAGTCGGACAATCGCCGGCGAGCTGACTGGAGCGGGAGCAGGCTAAAACCTCCGCTCAGTTCTTGCTCGTCGTCTTCCACCTTGTGTCGCAGCTGCTTGTTGCTGTAGGGGGTTCGTCTCTCCAGCCAAGATGCAATTTCGCTGCCCTCGGCCACTCACAGGGCCTCTGCCTCTTAATAACTGCCACTGTTATGAAGTGTTGACAACTAATATCAAGGGGTAATTGAGCTAGCCAGCACATACCCCCCTCTGCTTTATTAACAATGTGAATGCTTTCAATTTTACTCCAGCATGCGGGCAGCGTGACTTTGATTCTTTCCATTGTTTTTATTGAACACACCTGTCTTCTGTGAACGTCTCTATCATTTACATTCAACTTTTTCCTTATTTTTGGGCCTTGTTTTTTTCTTGTTTTTTATGTTTTAACCTTTTCTTTTATATATACACAGTATGCCTGAAGTGAGGTTTTACTTGTCCAGATTTTTTCAATGCTAGTAGATATCATACAACAATACAGATTAAAGTAAAATCTCATATTACATCTTTTTTATTTTACACATTTTTTATTTGTCTTTATTTTCTTGAACATTTCTTTCATTTTGTGGATTCTTTTGTTCATGTCTCATTTTTACCTGATTGTTATGTTCATTTTTGACCATTTTCTCAATTACTTTGTTGTGATTTGACTGACTTAAATATTACACTAGATTATAATTATGGCCAGAACAGTGTAATGGACACAATTCTTGAAGTAATGTTGTAAGTTCCCAAAGAAACACCAAATTTATATTTTGGTAATGAATAAGTGTGTGTAGTTAGGGGCTGCCCGGTTTCTAAAACACGATGCTTGGGCAGTTAGTTTTGTGATTATGTGATTTGCCACCACATTTATTGTCCAGGCAGCTGCGAGAGGTTTTCAACAGCCCTCTTAGCTCCCATGCAAGAAAAATACATTCAGCTGTTGTTATGACACCCAGAAAAAGCTTGAGACTTGAGTTTCTCCGACACCATTTAAAGGCCAACTAACTTTCTGCATGATTGAAATGTTTATAGGTCAGCTCATAAGAGTGTCTACTTGCAGCTTTCCTTATTTATGTGGATTATACTGAGTTTCGAGGATTAGTGACATAGTCAAGCGATCTGTTTTGTTGACTTCTGTGTTTTCTTTTCTTTGCATGCCTCTGGTTGACTTGTTCTCTTCTCCTCAGCGTCAGGAGGAGCAGAGAGTGGCAGCAGTGGGGAGAAGAGTCCCACCAGCGGGTCGTCAGCGTCATCAAAGCGAGCTCGTACGGCATACACTAGTGCCCAACTGGTTGAGCTGGAGAAGGAGTTCCACTTCAACCGGTACCTGTGCCGGCCGCGGCGAGTGGAGATGGCGAACCTGCTCAACCTGTCCGAGCGGCAGATCAAGATCTGGTTCCAGAACCGACGCATGAAGTACAAGAAGGACCAGAAGTCCAAGGGCCTGAGCTCCAGCTCTGGAGGTCCATCACCGACTGGCTCGCCGCCCCTACCCATGCAGTCCACCGCCAGCTTCCTCAACTCCATGCATCCCATGGGAGGGGGAGGCGGTGGAGGAGGGGCTGGGTATGATGCCCCCTCTCCACCATCCTTTAGCAAGCACCAGGGAGTATCTTACTCCATGTCCACTGCCTATTCCAATGTCCCCATGAAGGGCTGCCCCCCCCAGCAGAAGTACGGTGCTCCAGACCCGGACTACGGTGACCCTCATCCCCACCACGGATTAGTACAGGCCAACAGCGCCGGATACGGGACACCCACCAACATGCAGGCCAGTCCAGTGTATGTGGGGGGAGGCAGCTATGTGGAATCCATGCCCGGTTCAGCGCCCTCCATGTATGGCCTAAACCACCTCGGCCCTACGCCGCCCCACCACCAAACCATGGACTACAATGGCGCAGGGCCCATGTCGGCCGCCAACCAGCACCATGTGGGTGGAGGGGGCCCTCCAGGTCCCTGCGACCCCCCCACGCACCCAACATACACCGAGCTGTCGGCACACCACACCTCGACTCAGGGCAGAATCCAGGAAGCACCCAAGCTCACTCACCTGTAGCAGGTTTGGAACAAAATGACAACGTAGCAAGTAGAAGAAGACGACACACAACCAATAACATGACATGACTCACTATCAGACTAACATGTTGGAAATCCACTGCTGCCACGGGATGACATCAAAGACAGGAAGGAGCCGTCCAGTGGTTTATCCAGTGCTTTTTGGGGGACAGTCAGTGTCCAGTGTCGTACACAGTACCACCCTGTCTTTATCGGTTTCACTAGATACGCTCACAGCCAGCATCACAGTAGCCATGTTTCCATAGAAGTGTCAAGGTGACTTGAAAATACCTTGTAAATGTCACAAAGAAGAAGAACATGCAAAATGCATATTAAGCGAGTTTCAATCAGTTATTTACATAAATTAGGCTGCACAGTGTTGCCTTAAGGTGCAGGTATAGGCTACATTAGCATGGCAGTAATAAACAGGGTATTGTGTCACTTTTTTCCCATTTAAAATGGCTTTTTAAACAATGAGACCATGCAATATTTTGGTTTCATCAGTTCACACTACCTTTTGCTAGTATTAGCCATATTTTTGCACTTTATGAGGGAAGACACCAAGGAAATAGTTCAGTTACTCGCTCATGACATGGAGACTTCTCTATTAAACACAGTATGTAGTAAATACGGCATTCTGGCTTTGAAATATCTAAAACAAACACTGTTCATGTTCATCATTTTGGCTAATTTATACACTTACACTTTCAAACAACATTTAAATTCAGAGGAATCTATAAGTTGACTGTTGTAATGCATTTTTTTTGGCTGATAGTAAATTGTGTCAAATCCAGTTTATTATCTAACAAAATAACATGAACTGTTGCTCTACAGCAGTGAAATCTCCAACGTGGACGTTGACTCACAGTGCATATATTTTGCGCTTTTACTGTGAAAAGTAATAAAGGCAGAGGTGCATCTGCAGACCACACCCAATAGATTATTTCCTAGATTATGTGTATTCAAATACAGAAACGATTTTCAAAGTAAAAGGCAAAAAAATCTCTACCTCATCTGAGAGTCAAACTGTTTTGGCCATTTGTGTTAACTTTCCATAAGCGTTACATTACTTCAGTACACCGTGATGGAGACATGGCTACTGTTCCATTACACATTTCAGCGTTGCTTTTTTTTTTTACATAGGAATATTTTCTGCTGCTTACCCTAAAAAGATTACCATGAGAGTATTTTGCAGCAACCTGCCCGTTCTGAAACCGAACATGTAGTGCACATTATCAGTGTGTTTACAGCAGCCTGCATGGATTCGTCGGCCTCGGTGCACTGAAGCATGCAGTAGGTGTGGGAGAAGGTGTAGTCGATTGTCCTCACACCCGCCGAGAACAGTAAAAGTCAGGGAGCTCGTGTTGTGCTGCTGCACAGATGTATCGGCAGCTGTATGGCATAAGACCCCGTGTCAGTATTAGAGTCATGAGTAATGATTACTTTCACTGTCGATTATTATCTCGATTAGCTGTTTGGTCTTTTAAATATCAGTGTTTCCCAAATGCCCAAGGAGAAGCCAAAAGTTTACTGAAGTATTCAACTACAAGATGCTGGAATCTGACAATTTAGTGGATTGTTTGATTCATTTTCTTAAATTTTTTGTTTTTTTTTTTCAATTTGTTGCTTGTTCTCTTGATTATTTTGTTCATTGTTAGTATTTTGGTCATTTATTTCACTCATTTATTTCAGTTCATAATCATTTTGAGGTTGTTTTCTTGATTATTTTGTTCATTTTGATTGATGCTGCAAAGTTAATTGACTTGTTTTTTATTTTCCTGTTCATTATCTTGTTTATTGAGAGCATTTTTAGTCATTTAGTGGCTTGTTTATTTCATTTCTTTATAATATTTTGTTCATTTTGATTGAATGTTGTGTAGGTCATTTACTTGCATTTTACTTTATTAATTTCCTTGATTATTTTGTTAATTATTTGTATATTAATCAAGTAAGTGCTCATTTATTTAATTTCTCAATAATTTTGTTTTCCTCGATAATTTCATTCATTTTCTTCCGTTCATTTCGTTTATTTTGACTGAATGTTGTCAAAGCCAGCAAATACGCAAACCATTTCGTTGAATATTAAAATACCTGCAGATTTCTTTAATTCAATGATTCATTCCAAATGAACGCTCCAGTTTGCATTAATTGACCTCAAATCATTTTCCATGATAAAACATTGTAGCAGAGGTCTGTATTTGTGTTGTTTTATGTCGGTGGAGTGAATTTAAGGCCTTGCTTGAACTCCCACATAGTAAAAACAGCCTGTAATGACTCCGTCAGAGCTGGTATGTGGTTTTCAACTTGTAGCCTGATAATAAAATCTCCCCCTTAAGACACGCACGGCACATATACAAACAGCTCTCCCGCCTGGTAAATGAAATAGTTTGAGATTTTAATGGGCAGTTAACGAGGTGCTTAGATTTATGACGCCGCGCTCTTTTCCCCCTCCAGGCTACACGTGTTGTTGTCAGAACTGAGTGGAGTTATGTGGAGGTCTCTGCCACTCTATCAGCCCAAGAGAGAGAGAAGGGGGGGGGGGACTAGAGCTGTGCAATGCAGCCAAAAAAGTTCTAATGACAAGAATTTTCATGTCCCTTCATGGCAATAATTAGCATCATAGATGACTAATTATGAGTTCATTCAAATTTTAAGGCTGATTTTTGGTCCTGAGTCAAAACTTTAGACACCAGATGATTATTTGTGGTTTTGATTTGTTATTTAAAATACTGCAAAAGATGCAAGGAGACCAAAACGACGCCAAAAGACAAAGCTACCCCATAAGAAGATGATTACAATTAAAAGGATGTAAAATAAGTATTGAGATAAAAAATTATGTAAAAGGTGATCACTTTGAAAAGTATGCACAAGCAAAGATGAAAACAACACAAACACTGTGTAAAAGTTTGAAAATGATAATGCGAAAGGGCAGAAATTTTTTTTTTTGAAAATCAAAGAAACAAATTTGGACTACAAAACAATTAAATCTCATTGAGTATCACAATACGCATCATGGTAGCGATGCTGATTATCACCATCCAAAAAGCACCTCAAACCACTGGACCTCCTTTCCTTCACTGTCTGCTTTCGCCTTCTGTCCTTGTCCACCACACGTCCGTCCAGGCTGAGTCATGACTAACACACTGTCCTCCGGTCTGTGGCAGCATCTCGGCTGCTGAAGGAGCCTACATTACCCACAACCCCTCTCCCCCTCCCATCTTCCTTTCCTTCCCCCCGATACATATGCACTCACCACCTTCTCCCATCACTTTTACAGGGTTTAAGAGCTCAACAGGCTGAAGTAGCTTCCACACACATACACACACACACACACACACACACATCCTGGTTGAGTTCTGTTAGCTAATCACTCATATGCAGTGATGCTAAACTAAGCTAGCTTCCTGTCACACTTTCTTGGCCAGCTGTTGACATGTTCAAACAAACACATGAGAGGACATGGAAGAGACATTTTTAATGTTCCTTTTTAGCACATCATCGACACAGGGTAAATATAAGAGTGGAGAACACTATTTATTTATGTTTGGGTAAGTCTTACCCTCTTCTCTCTCTCTCTCTCTCTATGTCTCTCTCTTTCTCTATCGGTTCAAACTCTTACATTAGCGGACAGCGATAAGGAAAAAGTCCCCATTTTATTTTTATTTTTCTCCTTTGTTCTCACATATCTTGACTTTTTAACGTGGATACAGGGTATATATTTGAACAAAAATGCATGTCCCGGAATCAGAGCTGCTGTGTATGAGGCATTTTTGGAAACAGCTGGGTTCATTTGTCTGAACTGTGTGAGGACAGTGAGGGATGTCGCCTCCCAATTTATACCAGAAACCCAGTTTGTTCTGCGCATAGGCAAGAGACCTACTTCCTGTCACCTGTATTTCAAAATAAAATAAAACAGGAGATTTATGTTATTTCATATTACACAGTACAATGCAAACCTCCTCCAGAACACAGAGTACACTCTTCAGACAGATGGAGATCTGCACCAAATCCCTCATATTTGTCTGAATATATGTTAAAAACATCATAGGTACATCAAAACCGTCTCTGTTCCTGTTTGTTACCTCTCAACAGATGAAAAAATATATTTAAATCTGCCACACCATGCACAGGAAACACATGCAAACTCAGCATAAAAAGACTCTCTGCCAACTAGGGATCAAACTCAAAACTCTCTCACTGAGAGGTGCAGGTCCTAACCAATTCACCACCACACCACCCACTAATCTGTATGTTATTTGCTAAGAATTTCCCAAAAATCCCCTCTTAAAGAAAGTGATCCACAGCAAAAGATAATGAGTTCCTGTTTGGCCCAAGCTCTATCCTTCCACAAAACTTTGTGGAAATCGGGTCAATACTTGTTACACAATCCTGTGAACAGACCAACCAACAGGTGTGGGTGAAAAGCTAACGTCCTCGGTAGAGGTCATAAATGCATGTGCCTATTTTGTAAAGACCGTCTAATACATGGTGCCAAGCAAACAGAGGTTTTGGCACATGTTCAGTATTAATTCAACTTTGTTGTCCAACGGTGCATAGAGCAGGTCCTGGGAGAAGTCATATGTGACTCATTGAACTTGTGCAGGAATAGCACCAATTTAAAATTAATATTTACAAGTATGATAACGTGGTGTCACTCCTATTGTGTCCAATGCTGCTGTTGTTTTTTTTTCAAAATGTTGGGTTACTTCTTTACACAGTCTGTTTATATGCAGGATGGCATAGGTAAGTCTTGCACCTTGGGTCTACTGCATAATTTCATTAGGTCCAGGCATTAAATTAGTTGGTTAACATTAGGAAGAAGGGGTTGGGATGAGGGTCAGACAGAAAACGTTCAATGCTACATCCCATAGTGACCTTCCTCCAGTCCAACAGCCACTTGGTTGCATTTGACTGGCTTGTTTTGACACGTGAAATACACCAAAAACTATGTCCCGTTGAGTAATAAGGACAGAATCTAGTACCTACAGACAGTTCTTCATCAATGTGATAATGTCAATAATGTACACATGAAAAACAAACTGTCACGGTTGAAAGATCGGTGGCAAGGGAAAGTAGTGGAAGTAACAGCTCCCCAAGTGGTGGGAGGCTCAACTACATGAAGAAATACAAACACAAACCCCAGTGTGGGAGTCCATGGGTTTGTAGTGCACCATGCATCTTCACCGCCTCCATCTAAGACTCCTCCCCTGCAGAAAAGTCACCTGCTCGTCAGCTTTACTTCTGACATCTAATGATACCGTATTAACTGGGTTTGCGTCTGGGTGTTGTGTCTGTCCACCTGGCACACCAAAGGCTTTGACAGAACAACTGATTTCAATGCACTGGAAATAAGAGCAAGTTGATGGTGAGTCAATAAACTGGATCTGCGTCCACAAATGTTTTCAAAAAGGTCTGAATCCTTTAGGTTTTCAAATCCTTTACGTCCGCCTGAGTGAACTACCAAACTCGCCACTGTTAGCTTTTTCTCCCACTGTCTTTAAAGTCAACAAACATGCATACATTACTCTGAAATATCTCAGACAGGAAGTAGTTCTATCATATCTGCACAGAACAAATGGGGTTTGTGTGTACAAACCAGGCAGCGGCATGAGAAACCACACACACACCAGCACGCTACAAGGACCCTCACAGACTGTTTTAAAACCGTGTGTGTGTTGTTTGACCTCGACTGCACTCCATGATGTTCTGGAAATAAACACTTTGTCCGATTTTTAAAAGTGCAGATTTACACAAACGCTCGTCACCTCTGGGCATCATTGTTGCACTTAGAGTTTACATTTTGATGGTTAAAGGTAAAAAAAATAATAATAATAAAATCTTATTTTGAAGACGGAAGGCCCTCCAATCAAAGCGTCTTTCGGCCAATGTGTGTTCAAGTGAACATTCATATATAAATATTTATTTGTTATAGCCAGTTTAAAAAGACTTTCTGTTTTGTATTATTATTTATCCTTCATGTATTTATATCGAGAAAAAAAATACTGTACTTTTTTAGTATTTACCTGTTATGAAAGAAAAAAAAACAAAGTTGTGTTTCTTCTTGTCCATTGTAC
Organism: Pseudamia nigra; assembly: GCA_029823295.1. Classification (NCBI taxonomy): domain Eukaryota; kingdom Metazoa; phylum Chordata; class Actinopteri; order Kurtiformes; family Apogonidae; genus Pseudamia; species Pseudamia nigra. The sequence goes on from JAQQAE010000778.1 coordinate 26,198, forward strand.
TGAAGTTACATTTTTTTAGTTCTTGTATTTTAGAAGAAAAATAAGTAGTTTTTATGTTCCTATAAATGACCCTTGTACATAAATGTCTTGGCTTGTACAGGGAGAAAACGCCACAGATGGGGATCAGTTACCTGTCTGTGCAGAGTCGAAAAATTCAAACAAACTATTAGCTGGAAAAAACGAGTCTTTTTGGAGAAAACGACTTCTTTCTTTGTCCTTTGTAGCTCCTTTTTTTTCATTGTTGAGAGAGTTGTCTGTTGAACAATTCTTTAATAAAAATGTTATGTTATTCAGAGTAATCGTCAGTTTTTTAAGAGGGAGGTGACTCGTGGTTTTTCAATGGACATTATCCAACCTGTACCAGGTATTGGCCCTTTTAAAGGGAAATGTCGCAGAAAAGTAGAGCTGGGAGATAAACGGATCACTTGTGTTTCCGGGTTTACAGTGGCTGTCATTCTGCATCATTTACCTCACTCTGTGTCTTTGACATCTTCGTTTCTTTGGCTCTATTACATCTTTTCACATCTTACATATCATGTTTTTGCCATTTTTGTCATTATTGTCTATTTCATGCAGTTTTTAATTTTGCAGCTTCTCACATCATTTTTAATCTATGTGCATCTTTTACACATTTTCCATCTGTTGCATTGTTTTGCATTTTGTCTTGTATCGTTTATAAATTATACTCGCTTCTGGTTATCAAACATATCAGCTGATATGTACATTTTTGGTTATATCTCCCAGCTCTAGAGGAGAACTTTGACTTCCTGTGTCTCGAAAATTCTGCAACAACTTTACACTGAACTGAAAAAACAGAACCCGCTGATGTTTATTTGACCTAATCCTGCAGAATACTTAAACATTGTTCAAAAACAGCAGACGTCAGGTTCAAATCCACCAAAACAACGTGTCTGTTAGAAAAACTCAACTCACAGAGAATCTAACCATCCACATAATCCATGGCATAAAGGTAAAAGTGATTCTTGAATGACTCTTGTATTTTAGTAAATAATTCAAAGTGATTGACATGGAAACCACAAAACCACAACTGCTGAACATGTTGAAGATTCTGTCTTTTCTTCTCGCTCTCTTTTTTCTGCACAAACACTCATGTTTACATTTCACACCATCTTTTCCAAACTGAAGGTTGTGGAGCCTTCTCTGTATTTTTATTATTTTTAAATTGATTAATTTTTTGATCAGTTTAATCTTAGTTGTGTTTCTTATTTCTGTCCAATTTGTTCATTATCAGGTTCATTTAAAAAAATTTCTTCATCTTTTTGTTAATTCAGGGTCAATTTCTTGACATTAGGTTAATTTTTTGGATTCATATGTGTTTTATAATCTGGCTATTTTGTACACTTTAGGATTATTGCTCACATTTTGATTGCTTTGTAAGTTTTGACAGCTCTGTGCATTATTTGGTTCTCAAATTTGCTTGAATTTGTTCATGTTTTAATTCAATTCAATCTTTTTGTTTAATATTAATTGCTTTCTTCACTTTCGATTCATTTTATATGTCACAGTGACCTTTTTTTTTGGTCCATTTGGGTTGAAGCAAAAAACCCTACCATTCTGTGGTCTTCAGCTGAGAAAGTTTAGGAAACACTGATTTTAAAAAACAAGCCCCAGGCCAGCGCCATGACCCGGTCACGTGATCTCAGCCCTTCCTCTCTATGGGAGAGAGAGAGAGAGAGAGAGAGAGAGAGAGCAGTAGCATAAAACTTGGGCCATAAATCAGCTTCCCATAAATAATGGCCCTACTTCCCTTTACATCTCCGTTGGACTAACAGACAATAAAAAACACCAATAAGCAGAGATTGGATCTAATTTATTGCCTCATAAAAACAGACGGAGCTTCTCTTCTCTCACTCTGCTGCTGCTGCTCTCACCGCCACGAGACCAGGTCCACGCACGACGCGCGCAGCAGCCGCTGAACTCAGATCAGATGTGTCAAACGTGACGTGGGGCGTTTAGGGACCTGCCTTAATACCTGCGTACAAGTCATAAGTCACGTAGATTAACTGCATTTGATTTGAAAAGAAGGCGGGCGTCCACTTATTTTAGAACATTTCCCCAAAGTGTGTCATTGTAGTGATTCTTTTATTCAATTTAGTTCATTTTGGTACAAGATTTTTTGCCTTTTTTTTGGTTGTTTCACCTTCTGCTCATTTTCTTTAATCAACTGCATTTTTTTTCTTCCTGTACTTCAGTGCTCTGTTGACATTTGTTGATTTTTGGTTCACTTTTGTTAAGAGAGTTGATTATTTTTGATCATTAGCATTGAGTATTTTATGCATTTATGTTAATTCTATTTGATTTTTGGTCATTTTGTTCATGCTCTTGATTATATGGGTCATTGCTGATCATTTTGTTGCTTTTTAATTCAGTTTTTGCTCGATTTTCTGCTTATTTTGGTCTCTTATTAATTTTCTTTTTTATATTTCTGTCTGTATTTTCTTTGTTTGTGTTCATATTCTTCATTTTGTTGATTATATTGGTAGTTTGTGTTTCTTTTCTTCACTTGTTTGTCTTTTCTTTATCATTTTGGTCATTTCAGTTCATTTCAGAGTCATTTTTGTCATCTATTACCCATTTTCATTGAATTTGTTTTTGTTTTCTTGCATTATGATTCATTTTCACAATTATTTTTGTTCATGTTTGGGTATTTTTTTCATTCAAGATTTTATGGCAGTAGATAACTTATTTTCCAGGTCATTTGAAGATACTAAATTCGTTTTCTTTGGTCATGACCTTAAAATGCTTGAATTTGATGAGACACATTCAATGTTCAGATGTTTCTAAAAGTACAGCATGTTTCAGTACTTGTACTTTTACAATTAACCAGTTTCCAAACTTCAAAGTTGCTCAAATTTTCAGTGCATGAAAAGAATAATCTGTATTTTTGTACATTATTTAAGATTTTATGGTAACACTGATCACCATGAAGTTTACACCACTGATCTGAAATTATAATGACAGGCTAAATGGGAATAAAACTAATTATAACAACAGTACATAATGATAGTAGCTCAAATATCCCACTCACCTGAACGTTACAGTTTTACGCAACATCTGACTGTTTTTCTTCAGACTTGTGTCAAAAAACGCAACTGCGAGAGTTTATTAGTCATTAGTTTTAATTGTTTTTTCCTAAAAAAGACGAAAGAATTTACCCTGCCATGCATCCATAACCCACGGAGCAATACGCGCAAAATAAAAGCCACATATTCACATTTCAGTCACCAAACAAAAAAATTAAACTGTCCGCCGAAAAAGAGATCTGGTCTTTTTTTTTTAGAAAACCAAAAAGTGTGTCCTTTAAGTTGCTCAGTCAGCAGCTTGTGTCTGCAGTTTGAGTTGGTGTGTGCTCTTGCCTTGTCTTTCTTTTTTATTGTGCTGCATTTGTGTTCAGAATCGCTCGGCCTACTCACTGCCTGCGCCCCCCCCACCCCCTCTGTGTCCCTCAATGGCTCC